>PVJA010007236.1:0-69441 GCA_004027025.1 Myocastor coypus | reverse complement strand
TGCATACAAGAAACACATTTAACCCGTAAAGAAACTCATAGGCTTAAAGTTAAAGGTTGGAAAACAATACTACATGCTCCAGCACCTCAAAAAAAAGCAGGGGTAGCAATCCTCTTTGCAGACAGTCTAAACTTCAAACCAACACTGATCCAACGAAATAGAGAAGGCCACTACATACTGGTTAGGGGGAAAATTCATGTTGAGAATATGTTCAGGGAACATAACATCCCTGTAAGTCACTTTAGTTTTTCAGAGTACAATTACTCACACCAACCATGGCATGGATGATGAATGAATTAAATGCTAAGTTGATGTTAAATGATCTTCAAGGAAAAGAGATGAAGAGGGCAAGTTTCTTTGTAGAGGTCATGCTCTGAGAGCTGGACATGGGCAAATACCATTTTATAACTTAAAATCTGAGGCTTTGATAAGAAAGTGATGTATTCAGCTTAAATAGCTGTTAAAAAAAAAAAAAAAAAAGAAGCATCGTTCAGGGTTCTTATTCCTAAGACAAAACCTTTGATTTATTGACAATGTAGGGCTGGGGAGATAGCTCTGTGGTACAAGTGCCTACGTGGCAAGTGCAAGGTCATGAGTTCGAACCTCAGTCTCCCCAAAAAACATAAAGAAAAAAATAATGATGACAACATAGTACAACATCATTAAATTATCAGCTCTCTAGAGCTGTAAATATTTTGTGCTGGATGTGTGGTGTGCCAGGCTTGCATCACTATTAGGACCAAGTACTCGCTTTCCTAGATGATAGAACAGGTCCCTCTGCTGTCTTCATCACCTAAGGTCCCTCCCTTCTAGGAGGCCAGCGCATAGCCAGGGACTCCTCAATGTGTGGCTCCAAGTCAGCCTCTTTTTTATCCTGACTGGAGCAAATCTGCAAGCCTATGTCAGCTCCAGCGCTTCCTGTGGGATAGGAAAGCTTGCGAGGTGATGGCAGAGCACCTCACTCTTCCCCTCCCCAGACCTGGCCACTTCATTTTGTACAGTTGTATCTTTCTGGAATACGTGCTGGTCTCTGCACCCAGAATTTGCTCCTGGAGAATCTGACCAAAGTCATGAACTAAATATTTATGTCAAATTCAGAACAGAGGTTTTTCATGATTCTAATAACAGGATCTTTAAGTATCATCTTAGAGAGTAGGCAAAATCAGGATGGCATGCTTCTACAAAGGTTGAAGTAGGCTTTTGTTTCCCAAAAGGTTTTGTCAAAAATTATTGTGATGTACAATTTTATCCTTGTGAAACAATATTTCCTTGTAGATATTGGTTTAAAGCTCTATCGGATTAATAGTCACCACATTTAGTAAGTAGCTATGTCTATGAGCTGGGCACAATGCTAACTGGAAAGAGAATAAATTATGCATAGCATACTTTGATTCCCAAGTAGCTCTTGCTTTAGAATGTGATTGTTTAATTTCTTTGCTCTAGAATTATCCAGACAGCATGTTAAAATTCCCATTCATATTAAAGTAGGAATCAGGAATTCTCCCTGTTTGATTTTAATACTTTTATGTAAGTTATTTATCAACTATTTTTGCAAAAACATGAGCCCGAAGAAGGAAAGCATGGATTACTTTATATAGCCTTACAAATCACTAGATAGAGCAGGGGAGATAGCTCAGTAGAATAAGTGCTTCCTGGCAAGTGCAAGGTCCTGAGTTCAATCCCTGGTATAACCAAAAAAGAACAAACAAACAAGAAAACAAAAAACCAAAGCACTAGATACTGTGATAGGCTCTCTCTCTCTCTCTCTCTGTGTGTGTGTGTGTGTGTGTGCGTGTGTGTGTATACATGCTATTATAGTACATAGTAGATACCATACTCCATGGGTTATAGGTCGCAGATACATAAATATAATGTGTTTGGTACAGGGTCTCACTGCTCAGCTTGGACTTGTACTGATCCTCTTGTTTCAGTACCTTCCCCAGCCCTGGGATTACACAACCACACCCAGTTTTGGTGGCTGACTTGGCACAAGACCAGCACGGCATACAGTATCATGGGTCGAATCCAGGTTTTTGTACTGGCCAGGCAGGCAGTTAGACAGCTAAGCTATCTCCTAAGCCCTATATTTATTTCTTGAAAAAAATATGTGTATGCTAGACATTATGTGAGGTCTGTGTTTGTACCCAGAGTCTCTCTTCTAAGGAAGTTTACTTAGAAGATAAGAATCCATGATTCCTGCCTTCACTTATTTATGAATTGAATCAATTAATTTATTCGCTCATGTAGTCAATAAACACACCCACTAAGTGAAGTGCACTATCATAATGGCAAAAGTACCAGTGTTGTATAATAAGATGATTGAACCTTTAGCTTACATATATTGTTTTCAATAACTAAGTCTTGATTAAATAAAAACTCTTCCGGCAATGCATAATCAACTTAAAGTGGCAATCACCATTAAAATAATTGGAATTAGGCCTCTATAATTCACATGAGTTTCTAAATGTGAGAGCGAGAGTTGATAGAAAGAGTTCTTTCTGGATTGTCGTGCTAGAACCATTTTTAAACTTGGAGAATTTCACAATCACTAATCTGACTGGCCCGCAGTAGTGACCTTCGGATTTCTAGGAAAATCTCTGGTATGTGTCATGAACATGAAATGTTCCAACAAGGAAAAGGAGTCAGAGAAGAATCATAATCATCTAGAATGAATTCAGCAAGAAATGGGAGTCTGTGTAGTGTAACTAAGGATTGCCCAACATGGTTAGGGACTGCCAGGTGCATGACAGGTGGGACTGCCTGCTCTTTCTCCTTCCCCTTCTGAAGAAGGCAACATGGACAAATCCTAGTGTTGTTTTTGTTGTGGCGGAAGCAGTTAATTTTCCTACTGAGAAGAGTTGCAACTGCAGAATACTTTGGAAATACTGACTCCAAATGGCCCCTGTTGGCTAATCAGAATTGGTATGAGGTTACCTATTTTCCCATTGAAGTGCCTAAATTTTCCTCTAAGTGTATGGACATTTGAGATCTACATCTAACTTTATGAACCAAAGAGACTTTCTTCACTGACCTAGTTTACCAGCACATCAGTTTGCTAGGCTTTCTCAGACTATCTCATTACTATGTGTTTATGCAGATCGCATAGAGCAAAGACTTCAATCATAACCACGAGTAAAGAAAGCAGACAAAATATGAACGTCTCCAGAATGACAAGACTTTCTTTGACACTGTTCCTACCTTTTTCCTCCCTGTTTTGTTCAACTGCTTTCTCTGTTTGCTTGCAACATGTTCGTCAGATATTTTGTATTTCTGTCACTTTCCTGAGTGATTTTTGATCTCTTTGTTTATTGTGAAAAATGAATTTGATTTCTTCTATGTGGGCAATGTCCACCTCTTTACTCTTCCTTCTATCCTTGATGCTTATAACTTGACATAGTTTTATCTAGCTCATAATTTAACTTCAATAGTCCTTCCATTCAAAGCTTTCTTTGATGACATCTATCTAAGCTCTTCTACATTCCTTTCTCATTCCCCTTGGTACCCTTATCTTGCCACAAGCCTTTACCATCCTACTTCTACTTTTTTTTTTTTTTTTTTTGTAGTGCCTCACATTGGGTTCACAGAGTAAGTGCCCAATAAATACTTTTCAACTGGTCAGTGTAGCAGCCACTATTCAGTGTGAATAATGATGAATATGATGATTAAAATTCCCATGTTTTATGAATTTCTTTTCAAGTGCTTTCTGCTTTACCCTATATTTTCTGCAATACAAATTTTAGATGGTAATAATACATATTTTATCTGTTTATTGAAGCAGATGATAGTTTAAAAGAGACTAATAGAAAATAAAATTTGTTTATCTTATTAATATTTCCTGGGTAATTTCTATGTGCCAAAACATGGATATTTTTAAAATAGAGCCAGTAATTTCAACAGAATATTTATAACTTATCAGTCAAGAGAGAAACAATAGAGTTGTCTAAAATAAGGAGGAAATGAGTACTAATCATATATTCGTATTAAGGGAATTTCTGCTGTCTTCACATGCATACTGCTAGGAAAAAATAACTTGGGCTTGGTAATTAATAATCAACAAAATATAATGCTCACATTACCAGGAGCTGTGAAGTCTATGCCTAAGATATAGGCAAATTCAGTGTTCAGTGAGGAGCTATTTCTCATAGATAGCGGTGTTTGTGCCCTCAAGTGATGAAGTGACCAACACAACGCCATTCCAGGAACATCATATCGGAGCACTATTTTCAAGAAGACAGAGACTTTACAACTTAATCACATTGGGTACTGAGTTCTAATGTTTGGGTTGACATCAACATTGAGTGCATAGTGCTTACTGTGCAGTAGGCCAGGTACTGTTCAAACAGTGAGGGCTGGGGAACAGTTTAGGGGAACCAAGTTCCACATCCAGTTATCCTCTGTTGCAGAGCTACAGGTGAAGAAGTTCTGAGACCTACCGAAGACGCAAGAGTAAGCATCTTGTTTTGTCTACCATAGGGGTTTAGAAATGCCATCTATGAGGAGGTCACATTACTCCTGAGTCTAATGGAGGGCAAGCTGTAGAAACTTTTGTAGATGGGGACATTCCTATGTGGAACTTTTAATGCACAACAGAAACTGCACAGTAACATAGTTCCTGGGTGCAAAAGAAAGGTAGTATTTCTGGGTAAATAATCTAAATCCAAAAAATGAGAACTCCCTGGAACATCCCTTTTCCCCAGAGATCGTGAATTTCAGTGAGGGGCGTAGCTGGGACACAATATGCTGAAGCAGAGGAGCATCCTCCATGGGGCAGAGTTGCAGTTCCGAAGCTCATACGCTGCCGTTCCACCATTGCCCTCCCTAGCATGTGCTGGGTGTTCTGTTGTCTTCTGCAATCCTGTGCCTTTCTTGAGTGCCGTACATTCTCTGGTTTATCTGTTTTCTTTTCCCCATTCTCCATCTTGGTCTTCTCCCAAGTGCCTCCTGCAAATGTTTATTTTTATAAATGTTGCATATACAAGGCAGAAGATAGGGAAAGGGGTGAGCCAGAGTCATTTACGGAAGCACTTTGGCACTCTGCTCTGGAAGTCATTTCCGCAGGAGACTGCCCTGAACAGAGTGCACTTACTCTCAGACCTCCCATCCCCATTCCAAGCAGAAATCATTTTGATCTTTATTTACAGTCAGTAGCTCCATGGAGTTCTGAGCCAGAAGGCTTCTTCCCTGAAAAGCTGGGGGTGGACTTCAGCTTTCTTCCCTTACCATTATCAGGAATGGTTTTGTTTGCTATAAACAACCAAAAAATTGGAGCAGGAGACGTGTTCTATTAATTTATTAATTCCACTTAATGGAAATTAGCCTTCCCAATTTGTCCATTGAGGTCACATGGCGTAGAATCTTGAAAGGAAAAGGGAGCGAATATGCTTTGACCAAGATGTCACATGATGCTTATTGTTTGAGGGAAGCAGAAAAGAGAGAGAGAGAGAGAGAGAGAGAGAGAGAGAGAGAAACAAAAAAGCAAAAATAAAGGGAAGGACACCGGTAGGAAGACAGAAAGAAGAAAAGGGAAGGAGGGAGGGAGGGAGGGATGGATGGAGGGAGGGAGGGAGGGAGGAAGAAGATAGGAATTGAGAAAGACTTTAAATTGCTATACTTTTCTACAAAGCTTTGCAACTGGTGAGTAGGCTACCCTTCTTCTGGGATGTTGCTGCTCTGAGAATCTTTCACAAAGTTTAACCATGGAAACAATCAAAAGTTAATGCTTTTGTGGTTCAAGGAGCCTGGCTTCTGCCCACTCTGGTGGCAGAACTAGTGTTACCCATGTAATGCTGGCTTTATCAGCATGTGGAAGGCAAGTGTTGTGGGGCCAGTAAGGATTCCAACAAGATCTTAAAGATAACTTGAAAACTTTCCATGTTACTGAGACAAAATAGCCAATGCCCACTACCTAAAAGGGAAGAAGTTTATATTGGCTCAAGATTTTAGTGCATGGTTGACTGGCTCCTAGGCAGAAACAGAATGCAGATGGGCATGTTTGTAACAATCTGCTCCATTCATGACACAGACAGAAAACAGAGAGAGGGGCGCTACCAGGGGTAGGAATGCATCTTTCCAGGCCACACCCCCTGTGTGACACCTCCAGGCAGACCCAAGCTCATAACAGACATTCAACTAACGCGTTCATCAATAAATGTGCCCACAGCTGGCCGTAACATGCTGGTGATGAGATTGCCTGCTAAACACGAGACAATGGAGGGACATTAGCTATGGACCATAACACCAGGCAAGAAGACCCTGAGAAAGCACTGTGTGAAGCTGTGTCAATGAAGCCACAGGTTGATTTCCAAAAGAGAAAGCCAGGAATGTGGAACATCTGCTGAGGAAGGCTGCAGTCTGTGAGTGAAGCCAGTCGAAGAGAAAAAGACCATGTGGGCTGCAACCAGATAAACCATGGGGATGGAGCTCTCTCCGGAACTCACGTCTCACTACTGTGTTCCTTACTTACTAGTTATAGAGCAACAGGACTTCTTGCCTGCCTTGCTAGATTTTATTCTTGCTTTGGTCTGGTTCTTTCCTATTCTCTCTCTCTCTTTTTTTTTTTTTTTTTTTTTTTTCCTTTTAGAATGGGAATGTTTTCTCTGTACTAACTTGCTGATTTATTTTTAAGATAAGAAAGTGTCTTGAGTCTCAGAGACATTTGAACTTAGCCTTTTGAAAAATGTTGGAACTATTTAGACTTCGAGGGAGGGAATATTTCATTTCCATTTTTATGTAGAATAGTTGTACTGTGTCAAGAGCAATCACTTACGTCTTATTGCATTTTTGGAAGATTAAGCCTGATTTAAAGAGGTGTTCAGGTATCAGGTTGACAAGGGGTGAAATATGATGATTCACCTTAGCTGTGCCAGCTTGCTTGTCTTGAAAACCACTTAGGGGATTATTAACCTCTATGAGTAGTTGGGTAGACCATGGGTATAGAATACTGGAAATTCTATAGCATCGCCCATGTTTTTCTCTCTCATGCTGTTCCACTGCTTTGTGTCTATCCACCCTAGCTAAGCATCTTTGCACACCACAGCCATGCACCATGATGCTTCTTCCTTGGATCCAGCCACGCATGGACTGCATTCCTGAGTAGCATGAGCCAAGTTGCACCTTTCTTCTCTAAGTTGTGAGTGATGGACCCTGAATCCCCATGACAGAAAATCTGACTAACACAAGTCATTATGGGAGAAAGCACCTTGATTTTATAAAAGAAGAACAAGAAATTCACAGAGGAGAAATGAGTTCGTAGAGTTCCAAAAGTCCTGTCATATCAGATGGCATAGGCTCTTCCCAATTTGTCTCTAATTTTAGTGTATTTTATTCTATCAAATATAATTTTCATTAAAATGGAAACAGATCAGAGGTTCCTAGCTTCCTACCAGCTTGGAGAGATGGTATTGTCAGAAAAATG
Source organism: Myocastor coypus (assembly GCA_004027025.1). Taxonomy (NCBI): domain Eukaryota; kingdom Metazoa; phylum Chordata; class Mammalia; order Rodentia; family Myocastoridae; genus Myocastor; species Myocastor coypus. The sequence goes on along the minus strand of PVJA010007236.1, from coordinate 62,027 downwards.
TAGAAAATTTCAGACAGATCACTTTCGTTAAAACTCCCTAAGTGAACAGAAGCATACTCATCCATATTTATTATTTGTGTGCCAAACGTCTTTTATACATTTAAGGTGACACAATAGTCAGAAGGAAAAGAGGCTGAGAGGAGGAATTTTCATCTAGCTTGTGTATTTTACTACACACAATGAGGACACCCTTTCTTTTTAAGGGTATAATTTTTTTTTAACAGGGTCTCACAGTGCAGCTTGGACTCATAATGATCTTCCTGTTTCCTGATTTCCAAGTGCTGGGATTACAGGCGTGCACCACCACACCCGGCCTCCATCACCAGCTCAGCATACTGGATAGCCAGTCCTGCCAGGCAGGAGGGGGCCGGCAATTGAACCCTGGCCCCTGCGCTTCCCTAAGCAAGCACTTAGTACGCTGAGCTATACCACTAACCCTTAGGGGTGTATTCTTAACCACTGCTGACCTGAATCATTCTGTCCTCATAATAACCTCATAATTATCTTCATTCTGTCTAATTTTTCCTCCACAAGAAAAATCCTGTCTTTGAACCCAAATACTCTTGCCTCCTAACAAAAACATTCAAAAATCCCTACTAACAAGGACAGTGATTTATAAACCAACATTAAAGAATTTTATTTTCACTGATGTCTTAGAGAAAGTTATATAGTATAACACTGTTTACCTTAATGATGTACCCCCACGGTCTGAGTTTCAAAGTCAGTATCACTCCTGTGAGTTAGATTGATATATTTGTCACTAAACCTCAGTGTTCTCTTTCAAAGACAACCAGAAAAAAGTAGTTGTTATTCCTATGCTAATTATGATATCAATGCAGGCAATGCTATGTGTTTGCACTTATAGAATTACCTATATGAAAATCCATCTACACTCCTGCCATTCCTCAGTTGTCTATCTGGGGTAAAGAAATCAGAATTCATGGCTCAGGAACATGTGTTTCCTCTTGGGGATCTGTGTTTGAGAACCTTTACTCTAGTATGCCTTCTGCTCTATGATCTGCTTCACCATAAATCCTTGGTCTTGTTAAGAACAAGATGCCCAGTGAGGCCATGACAAGTTGGAAACTTCCATCAAGTTCTAGAAATCCACCGAACAAATTTATGAAGCTCTTTCAGTAATAAAGTCAGAATTTGCATTTGGCTTTCTGTAAGCCCATCTCCTTTGTGTAAATTGATTAATCAAAATCTGTGAGGATCCCTATAATCCCCAAAGGACTTAATTTAAATAAAATACTGTGAATCAAGATATTAACATGGTCCTCCTGGCTCTGTTAAGAGTTGTACTTGTAAGTGTTTTTTTTTCCCCCTTCCAACATATTAATTTCTATTCCTCATTTTTAATGTTCAGTAACTAAGTATGGTAATATTGCTAGGTATAAAGTTCTGTGGGGTAGTGTATAATAAGTGTGTGGGGAGGATCAACTTACTCCAAGGGATTTGTCATGTGACTGGTATATACAAAGAAAAGGTACACATATTTATACAGTCAAGAGAAAGCAAACTACTTCACAAGACAATCAGATACACTGCTATAGAAAGTTAAAATGGCAGCTGCAATTAATCAATTTATCCTATGAGGAAGCAATTTTTTATTGCTGTTATAAAATTGATAGAATCTTGAGTAAGTTGTATGCCTCCCTTGCACCTCTTTCTTTGCATCTAAAACAGAGAAAGGTTTTTGAGTCATGTGAAATAAAAGATTTCTCTGGGCTTACATGAGCTCATCTAGACTGTCCTGTATCTCAGAAGATAAACACCAAAATTCATGAAGGATCTTTAACCCTCATGAATGGTTCCTGATAGACCAGAAGGTACAGTGCACAAGAATACCAGGGCCCCCCACCCACCTACCTGAACATGCTTTCATTTTCCCCAAGTGCATCACCCAGAAGAGAGGGTCAAACACCTCCTGATGACATCCTCTGACCATAGTCTTTGCGCTATATTTAGCTGAAACCAAAGCTGGCTGCAAAGACAGAAAAACATAGTTGATCTTGTTTGCTCAGGAAAATTGTAATGGAACAACTTTGCCTTGAGGATCTATCTGTGTATAAGCAAACCTTCCCAAATGACCACTGAGCAGCACCTGCATCATAGCTGGCACTTTCATTTCTCCCACTGGGAGAAGGATCAACAGGTTCTAAAGACTCAAGCAATAGGCAAAACAGTCCAACTATCTAGCTTGGTATCACAAGATCTCCACTCTAAGACACTAGAGAATCAATCCTATCTCTCTCCACTTAACTACATGAGGAAACTAAATGGCCTTCATTTTCTTTACTTCCAGCCATCGTGTTGGAAGCCAAATTAGAACAAGGGAAGAGAAGATATGCTGATACGAATAGATATTATGTTTCAGTGGTTTCTAAGTACCATGTGCTGGGCTAAGCGCTTTGCATATCATTCCATTTCAATATTCCTCATTGAAAAATATCATGTGATTGATACCTCGTTAGCATAACTACACAAGAGGAAACTGAGGCATGCAACATAACAATAATTTGCCTCAAATTCCCGATCTCTTGTGCGGCCAAGCTTGGATTTAATCCTTATCTATCTCCTAAACTTCTGTTCTATATCACAGTTCTATTAGACATCCAATTCATGAGATCCATGTATGGTTAAAGAATTTTTCCCTAGCTTCCTTTTAGAAAAACTGACTCCTTGAAATGGAGTTCCTTTCTATCTGCCTCTTCATCTGCCAGTACTGCCTTGATCCAGGGAAACACCGTGTTCATTTCTCTTATACCTGTGCTTGTATCTTCACTTTCTCACGTTATCCTGGGCCAGGATGTTTATTTTCTCGTCTTAGCTGAACACTGTAATATTTTCTCTTGTCCATGAGTCTTATACCATGTAGAATGTGGGGTCATTCCTAGAACCGCCGGTGGTGACAGTACTATCCCTTACGTGAGCTAGCCAGTTGCTCTGCTGGGCATGTCCTAGTGAGGATGTAAAGTAACTCCTCCTCATTCTTCAGCTTCATTCACCATTTCTAATTGTATACTTTGTTCTCTACTCTTAGTGGGCTTCTACTACCTGCATGAAATAGCATAACTTTTCTTTATTCTACAATTTAGCATGCTTTTGTCCCTCTGGCTGATCATGTATCATCCTGAATTCATCTATGTCATTTAGGGCTATCCAGGGGAAATGTGTCAAAATAAAAGAAGAGTAATTATACAAAGAGACTCATTGGGTAGGCATATAAGACCAGAAGCAGAATGGTCATCTGCAGGCTGAAGAGTTGGAGCATCGAGGGGCAACTGATGGTTGAAGCCTTGAAGTCCTCTGCAAAGCTTCCAAGGAGAATTTTATTTGAAACCCTGAAGGTTCAGACTGGAAGGCTCAAAAATTTGGAGACCAATGTTCAAAAGCAGCAGTATTTTGGAGGCCTTTCCAAAAGAGGATGACACTTCCATTATTCATTCCCTTTTATTCTACCCAGGCCACAAGCCCATTGTTGGGCACTACCCAGTTCCTGGGTGGAAACTTCTAACTCAGCTGCTTGCCTGTTTGTCAGTTCTCCACAGATATATTCAGAGCTGTGCTTTACTAATCTTCAAGGTAGTTCTTACTGGAGTGACGTTGACATATAGCGATAAGCCATCACATAAGGATATTAACTTTATCCCAAATAATTTGTTTTTCTTCAGTTTTATGTAAGGTGTGCCCTCAGTACCATGTTTCTCTTGCTCGAATGCTTCTTACACAAGATGGACATCTTTCCTATGTGGCTTCAATGCCTGTCAAATAGACCATTGTCATTTTGTGTCTCCATTGTTCATATTTTATTTCTTTGTCAGCTCTACCAGATTGTCTACCCATTAAAGCAAGGCCTGTGCCTTATTCATGATGGTGCCCCATGTATTTAGAGATATTTATTTGTTGGATAAAAGAAGTAATAAATAAAGAAGCAGATGAGAGAAATTTGGGTTAGAAATCAAGGGAAATAGAATCCAATGCCATTGTTTCCTTGTGGTTCTAAATTTCTTGGAAATTTTACAAATAAAAATGGCCAACAAAAGAGAATTAGAATTAGCACTAAAGTTACTAATATTATTAGCAACCTTGTCTATTAGGCTTTTGCTTCTTGAAAGTAGAATAGTTGCACATTCAGGGAATCTACTCATAACACATTTTCCATCTTTCTCAAAACATTAGAGCTGGGAAACTAATACTTTATTATTTGGCCTACTACTAAATGTCATATTTTGGTTAATGGAAGACTGTCCTTGAATGCATTTTGATGTGTACTGAAGCAAAGAAAAGATCTTAAAGGCATGGAGAAAAACATCTTCAAAGTATCATACCAGGAAGATTGAATTTGTATTCTTTACCTGGTCGAGAATACAGTTTCACATACACCAAAGACCCTTGATAAATATTAATTGAATTGAATCTGAATTGAATTAAATATAAAACCAAAGAATGACACTACTTTTTCCTCAAACAACTTTAAGGAGCTTTAAAAGCTATATGTGTTGCCTTGGCATATTAAAAATTTCTAAATGTCAGCTATAGTGCTACAGGGGTGAGTAGAGGTGTGAGAAGAGAAAGAAGAAACTAGTGTTTAAAGAAAAAAAAACTTTGGTTCAAATCCCAATTGTATCCTTAAATACTTGCGTGTCTTCAGGCAATGTATTCAAATGACTTTTGATTTACTTGTATTCAAGCTGGTGTTACTGATTGTGATTTTTAGGATATTATAGCTTCATATGAGAATAAAACATAAAGATGTTTTCAACTTTAATTATAATTCACATTAAAGAATTCTTATGTCTTTACAGAAAGCACATCTACTGATTGTCATATCAATATAGTTGGAATTTTCCATCTCTGGAATTATAATACAGTTGCTAAAAGTTCACTACTCTCATATTTGTCTCTCTGTCTCTGTCTCCATGTGTTTCTGTTTCTGTTTCTGTTTCTTGCTCTGTCTCTGTCTCTCTCTCTCTCTCTCTCTCTCTCTCTCTCTCTCTCTCTCTCTGTGTGTCTTTCTTTCGCTCATATTTAAAATATACATGTCACTACTTCCTTGGTCTTTTTCTGAGTGTAAATGTCAGTTACATGGAGTAGACTTAAAAAACATAACTCCACGTTTAGACTGAGAAAGTCCTTAGGCCAGAAACTATCAGAGTTGAATTTAACGAAGTCCAAGCAGTGGAAATGAATAGGTCGTCTCATCTCTTAGTCTAGCTCAATTAAGAAGTAGACTCAAGAGTCACTGTGACAGTGAAGCTCCATGAACACACTTACATGCACAGCTGAATGCATTGTTTGAGGCACATCGTAGTTGGAAGCCTCACCTGGGGTCATGCACCATTCCAGTGTTCTTCTCCCGTGCTTTCCTTTCCATTCGGAAAGGAAACATTTCATACTGTTGTCTTGATAAGTTATTCAGAGTACAAGCTGCACACATGATATCTTGTCTAAACACTATTGACACAAATCTTTCTTCTTATTGAACTAACAGAAAGCAGCTATATATCTAACCAAGTTGAAAGGGATGACACAGTTTAGTGGAAAGCAAAAAGTTAAGGACTAAACAATGACGAGATAGCAAGGAAAAAAGTTAGGAAACATGGCAGGGGCAAAACCACACATTTATATAAACAAGACGGGTAAGGCAAGAATCTCCAGCAGGTTTTTGAAACTAGCAGTTCATTGGTAGAATTCTCACACTGACTATATGTTGATATCTGTGAATTAAGCAACTATGCTGAGGATAGCAATGTACAATTCTAAACCCATGCTTGGAATACCTATCATTCTGGTCTTCTAAATATGTACTACTTCTAATGTCATATCAATTACTATTATACTGTCTCTCAAGTAAGTGTTAGTGCAATTCATTTATCTTTTAAGGGTGAATATAGGGTATTTTGTTCACAGAAACAAAAACTGAATAACTAACACAGAAAAAAAAAATACACTTAGAGCTTCTAAAGTGGTTGCAACAGCTAAAAAGAAGCAAATCCTAAGGGCAATAGGTAAGTCCAAAAGGGAAAGCACTTCCTGTCCAAACAACATCTTTCAACATCCTTCCCTGGTCCTAAAGGATAACTAGTATCATGGGAGTCAGATTCTTACACTCACTTTCATCAAGGAAAATGAGTAAGAGGTGGAATGAGTTAAGAAAGTGAAAAGGAAGACGTAGTCATTCTCCTTAAGAAATTCTCTTATGGATCAGGGGGAAATCATGGAGTAGATCTACTATGAGGACATCACAGCTTTTCCAACTTTCTGCATATGAATATATCCATACAGGCAACTTGAGTATGGGAACTAGAATGAATTTCAAACAGTGCGATGTTGAGATTAACATTTTCATTTCGCTGATTACTGAGTGATCTCAGCAAATCATTCATTTTCTCAGGCTCTTAATTTTTATACGAATATGGTATATGATCTGCTTAAAACAGTTCACAAAAATAGTCCAGAAGTGTTTTCATTCATATTGTTTAAAACAGTAGCCCACACGTGAAAGCAATTTTGTTTAAATATACTTCTTGGAGATATTTGACAATGTCTGAATGCATTTTCATTTTTCATGTATGGGATCCTTTCACGTCCTTGCTAGAAGCCAAGTTTTTTTCTTTCTTTCTTTTTTTTTTTTTTTTTTTTTTTTTTTTTTTTTTTTTTTTTTTTTTTTTTTTTTTTTTTTTTTTTTTTTTTTTTTTTTTTTTTTGTATGTGTGACATCTACCATGTGTAAGGTATCTCTTTTATCCTTCTAAGAAAAAATGATCAACCCCAATTACTAATGTGAAAGTTGAGAAACCCCAATTTAAAAGTTTACACAAGTAAATCCTTAAATGAATATATGAATAAAACAAGGAGCAATCAGTAGCATTCAGCAATGATTTGATTTATCTTCTGGTATTTACTTTTTTCTGGCTCTAGTTGAGTGCAATAGACAATTGAAATTGGATAAATTTAAGATGTTAAACATGATGTTTTCATATATCTATGTGTTGTGAAATAATTACGTTTGTCAAGCTAACTATAGTACCTATAAACACACATAATTGTACATGTGTGTATGTATGAGGCATGAACATTCAAGATCTGCACTATAGTAAGTCCCAAGAAAAACTAATCACAAACATCACACTGTACATTAGACTTTAGGAAATTGTTCATCCTGTATAATTGAAATTTCATACATTTTGCATCAAATTAAACTTCTGCACAACGGAAAAAACAACCAACACAATAAAGAGATTATCTATAGAGTTGAGATGGGAAAATACCTCAGTAACATAAGCACTTGACTGGAAAGTGCAAGGTTCTGTATTTGATCCCTAGTATGAGAGAGAAAAAGTGATTAAAATAATTAAAAATAATACAACTATTAATGTCTAAAATATATAAGGGACTCAAGACAATTCACTAGTAAGAAAACCCCTGATTTTTGTGTGTGTGTGGTACCAGACATTGAACTCAGGACCTTGTGTTTGCCATGCAAGGACATATTCTAATGAGCTATCTACCTGGCCCCACAACCTGAAATTTAAAAGATCATCAGGGTGAGGATTGCATCAATGGTAGAACTCTTACCTTGTATGCTCAAGCTGTAAGTTTGATTCCAAGCCCAACAAAAATAAATAAATAAATAAATAAATAAATAAATAAATAAATAAATAAATAAATAAAATGGGCCAAGGAAATTACTAGACAATACTCAAATGAATAGTCATCAGTGCGCAGTTCCATGAGTCATCAGAGAAATGCAATCCAAAATACAATAAAGGGATTAGGGAGATAGCTCCGTGGCACAAGCACCTGCCTAGCAAATGCAAGGTTATGAGTTCGAGCCCCAGTCCTGAAAAAAAAAAAAAAAAACACTATACATTAATGGGAATGTTAAATGGTGCAGCGTTTATGAAATACAGTATGGAGTGTCCTCAAACAATTTAAATGAAGTATCCATATATTATATCTATCACTTTTCTGACTACATATCCAGAAAGAGTGAAATATAGGCTGGCCAAATAGCTCAGTAGAATAAGGTACCTGCTTAGGCAGAGTATAATGGACAGGATTCAATCCCCTCGCTCGGGTCACGCCCAGATGGGTATTGAGACTAAGCACGGGTACTCGTGCCTGTGATCTCAGTGCTTAGAAGGCTGAAAACAGGAGAATCATTATCGGTTCAGTCTATATAGTGAGACACTATAGACCCTGTACTAAATGCATAAAAAGTAAAATAAGTATAGCTAAGAGATATTTTCTCTATATAAACATTGTACCATTGTTCACAATAATCTAAATTTCTACTCAAGCTAAGCTTTTTCAATGGATAAATGAATAAAGACAGTGTGGTGTACTTATATAAAATGGAATCTTATTTATCATAAATGTGAAACCCTGCCATTCATGAAGTCATGGGTAATTCTGATTTCTTTATATACACTCACATCAGGAGTTGAAATATCATGACAATTTGATCTCATGGCCTCTCAAAAGGATACACATGTATGCATGTAGGTGTGTGAGTGTGTGAATGTGTGCTCAGTGACTACTGCAACTGTTAAATATTTTTCCCTTCAAAACAACAGATTGTCAAAGGTCATAGCAAGCCAGTGGGGCTGTGGGATAATATTTGATGCTGGATTTCTCTCTGAATAAATGACACAATTCATCACTTTTACAATTATTAGAACTTTACCCAGATTCAAAGGAATTTAACCCATCTTCATTGATCATTGGAGCACTTTTGTAAAGGAATTAAAATATTAATTCCACTTAGTGAAGGACAACACTGATCCACGGTCATTCCATGACATAACTTACATCATATATGTAATTTAAATAGTAGATAATTTTTGTGTGTAGACTCTCAAATTTAATAGATACCAAGAAGCTAATGGCTACATGCCCTTTTTGCAAAGATTCAGTTTTATTTATGTATTTATTTTTTTATTTATTTATTTATATTTTTTTTCAGGACTGGGGTTCAAACTCACAACCTTGCACTTGCCAGGCAGGCACTTGTGCCACGGAGCTATCTTTCCCAGCCCCAAGATTCTGTATTTGTATTGGCTTAAGATTTTGGGGAAGATTAGTAGAATGTGTTAGGCATTGACACTAGGTCTGGAAATACCTAATGTATACAATTCCCGTCATCAAGTTTTGACAAATAAATGGAAATTTTTATCTGAGCATTGGGTGCATGTGATGTTATTAAGGAAAAGTTTGCTGATTTCTAAATTACCACAATGAGCAGATGTTTAAATAAATTTTCTAGGAAACGATGTCATTCTATGCAAGTTAATTAAATAGATAAAATAAATAATTAACTACTTCCAAAATAACATATGTTACATACTCAAATATGCATGTATACAGATATGTGTTACATTCCCTGCTGAATTTTAAACCCCTTGAAATTAATTACTCCTCCATATAATGATTAAGATGATGCATGGCTCATATTTGATCCCTAATTTAAAGAATATGCTTGGGAAGGAATGGAGAAAAAATGAATATATATATTCAAAACAAGACCAAAAAGTGATTTCACTGATCAAATAATTTTCTTTAAAATATTTTGTGGATTATGGTTAAAAGTTTTTCTGTGAGTGATACCATCTCTTTAAATAAGTTCAACTCTCTTCTTTGAATCAAGTATGTGTTTCTGTACATAAATTAAATTACATCTCAGTATGGAATGCAGAAAAGTGAAACAAAAAAATCTGAATTTAAACCATGTACTTCATAGTTGAGGCCTGCCTGCAACCATTTCAGAACTTCACCCACATGTGCCTTGGCATCATGGAGTGAATTCTGTCTCTTTGTCCCATTCAGAGGGGAAAAAAAAAAGGTTGCTATAACAAAGAAGCAAGAGCATCTCTGCGAAAACTAAGCCCAAACAACTATGTAACATTGTGAAGTGGCTTTGAGTACCCTTCAAGTGCCAGTTAAGTATTCTGCTAGAACTGATGGAATCATCTATCAAGAAGAGAAGTAATTTTAAATTAGCAACGCAGAAGGAGTGAAAAGAAACCGAAGATGAGGAAGGGGGAAAGAAATACCTTCAGTACCTTTGTGCCTCTAATGTGTCCCTGGACATCATATGTAGACCTTTTCACAGTTTAGCTTGAGGTCACCACTTTAAAGCTCTCCTTTGCTGGTCTTGTGGCATCAGCCTTTATCTCAGTGACTTGGGTGGCTGTGGCAAGGTTCCTTGAACTCAGGACCTTGAGACCAACCTAGGCAATAAATAAATAAATAAATAAATAAATAAATAAATAAATAAATAAATGAGACCCTATTTCAAACAAATTAATTGATTCCACTAAGTAAAAAAATCCTATCAATGCAGTAGTCTCCCGTACATTCAGAAAATTTTAAAGGGAAAGTCATAGAATTAAGCTACACATCATTCTAAGTAGGGTGGTGAAATCTTCCATTTCCCTCTATCCTGTCTGGAACAATACACATTACCTTTACATGTTACTCTGAAGAACTTAGATCTGTTTCAACGGATCAACTGAAATCTGGAAATACCACCAATTCTTTCTTGGTCCTACACAGGTAAACTACCCTTTCAACAAAATATACCACAAAATAAATACTTCCAAGTTGCCCCACATGTCTTCAAAGTACATTGCATTGCCTTTCACCTTTCCACTTTTCTTCACATCAGAATAAATTAGTGTACCCCTTGCTATATAAGGACAATTCCTCCAACAGTAGCTTGGCGAACTTCTCCAGACCTTTGCCATTTCTACTATCTCCTCCATCTTGCATATTATGAACTCTCCTTCAACCCTTCACTATTTTATTTTTCCTATAAACACCACACAGAGATTAGTTGAGCCATGCTAAAATACTGAAACTTCTCCCAGACTAACTGTAAGCAAAGCTAAAACTATATTATCTTTTGGTCGCTAGCATTTTGTATTCTACCCTTTGTAGTTCAATTTGTCCTAGGATTATCCAATTTCCCAAACTCAAACCAACCTAGCTTTCTCTCCTCCCTTCTATCCCCATCCCAATGTCATATGTCAATATGTTATTTACAATTTGTAACTATTTACTGAGTCAGTTAAACTCAGTTGCAACACCTCTTCACTGTCTTTAATGGAGTTTATCAAAGACATCTGTTGCTACATTCAGTACATTTTTCTCATTCTTCATCTAAACGGACTTATTCGCAACACATGACACCATTGTCACCATGACTCTTGGTTTTCTTTCTTATTTCTTGAATTTTTTTTTTCTTTCTCTGCAACAGCTTAGATCAAACAAAGCTCACATGCCATTAAATGTACCTTTTGAGTTGTATAACTCAATGGTTTGGAGTATATTCCCTCGATTGTGCAACACTGCTAACCACTGTCTAATTACAGAACATACGCATTGCATCAAAGAAATCTCACACTCTTTCGCACGTACTCCCTTGCGCACCATCTCATAAACCTGCCATTGTCTAGAGTGTGTCGCTCTGCATCCGTATTCATTGTACTGTGGATTTCATCCTTAAAGACACACGTGAAGGAAGACTTCCCTAATTTCTTTGGAAAGTTGCAAGAATGACCAGATAGGTGTGTTTGAAATGAAGCAAAGTATTTCAAGGAGGATTACTGGCAATGCAATTACTGGAATAATTTTCAACTTGAATGCACATCATATATTTTGATCACCACATGTACATTTCTAGTTTCCTTTGGCATATAGCCAAAATAATGGAATTGCAGCATAAATTAAGGAGATTTGCTCTATCCCAGTGACCAAGTACCTGAGAAAAATACCCGAGAAAGGGAAATATTTATTTTGGATCGTCGTGTTTCAGGCTATGGTTAGCTGACTACGAGGTGGAGGGTATGGCATCTAAGCAGAGAGCTGGTAAGCAATGGAGGAAGAAGCGGCAAGAGGACAGACACAGTTGCCAAGGTAACATCATCCCCATGACCCAATTTTTCCAAGTAGACCCAACATCCTAATAACGCATCGATCTAAGAAATTCATCATTAACCTATTGCTGAAGACAGTGCCTTCCCTGTCCAATCCCTTCTCTTGGAGTCTTTAAATCCATTCAAATTAGTAAACTAGGTTAACCAGCATGCTGGCTACCTCTACAGTCAGAATTTTTTTTTTCATATTTGTATTATTTATTTATTTAAATTTAACAATGGTTATATTACATATTTTCATCATCAGATCAGTTTAGATTAATAGATATAGGTATATAAGATTGATCAAACAATTAAACATTAACACTTTCAATAAACATTACTTTTTTTTTCTTTTTCCTCTTTCCTTTTTTTTTTGTTTGTTTGTTTTGTTTTGTTTTTAACTTCATATGAGGTTTTTTTTTTTTTGGTTTTATAATAGCGTTGTATAATGTATCAACCAAGAATCACATACTGTAAGTGCAGGAAATCTATGCACACACTAAATGCTAAAGAATACAGCTGAGCACCTAGAGCTCCTAACAATGCCTTTTACTAGTCTGGCCGAAGGCCCAGAACCCACAGCAAGTCTCACACAGGCCTCAGAATTTTGAATAGCTCAAAAACTGACTTCTCTGCCCGATGCACCATTTCACCTTCCCACAAGCATTTCCTCATTGCTTTACCTTTTCGTTTGTTTGTTTGTTTTCAAGCTTGGTATTGTCTGAGTTTATGGATGGAAGCCACATTAATGGGTGTGAAGTGCTATCTGTCATTTTCATTTGAATTTTCTCCATGGTTCATAATGGGTGAGTATCATTTTATTGACTCATTTCCTGGTTATTTCTAAGTTTTTCAGGGGGTAATGGCTATTCAGAAATCTTGCAGTTTTATTTGCTATTTGTTTGTAAAATACACACACACACATACACACACACACACACACACACACACACACACACACACACACCATACATGTATGCTTCATTCTCTTACCAGATGCGAACTTTTTGCCCATTTTATGGTATGTTCTTTCAGTTGTTTAAACATTTACTGTATTTTTTTTAATATTTTTGGTGTCATAGCTAAGAAACTAGAAATTGTTGCAACTTTACCCCATTAAACATTTTCTGCACTCACTTTTTCACTTTTCCTTCTAAGGCCCTATTAAGCATGTTTTGGTATCTTTCATGGTATTTCCCCAGGTGCCTGACATTGATTTTTCTTCATTGTTTTATTATTCTGACCCTCAAACTGGAAAAGTCACACTGATCCATATACAGTTGGGCAAATGTAATAATATAATGATGCCCTTTTTCTTTTTTTTCTCTCTCTCTCTCTCTTTTTTTCCCTTCTGGTCATTTAGTTTTGCAGTTGAGCTTATCTAATGAATGTTCCATCTAGGTTAGTATGTTTTATGCTCCAGAATTTCTATTTGGCTTATGCAAAAATTAATGTTTATGTCCTTATTTATATTCTTTGTTTCCTTAGACATGATTTTTTACTTTCCCTTCATCATTAATAGTTTCTTCTGATTTTCAGTATATTTAAAATTTGATTTGTAAAACCATCATCTGTCTTTCTCATGAGGCAATTTCTATTGACTTATCCCATTTTGTTTGTTGCACTACTGGGGTGTTTGAACCCAGGGATTCTGCATTAGTGAATTATAGCCTTGGACATTTTTTTAATGGTATCCCACTCACTTATCCAGTGGGATCAACTGGATATCAACTCAAACTTGCCATCCTTCTTTCACAATTTCTGTAAGTACTAAGATCTATTTCCTTTTTAAAATATGTTTTGCCCACATGTCCCTATTTGTCAGTAGTTTTGGGAATTTTTGTTGGAAACTGGATGATTTCCATAATGTAATATGGCAGCTTTCAGTAAGGTAGCAACTTTCCACTAAGATTTATATTGATTTTATTTGTCGTTGATGCTGTCATAGCAGTTTACTAGACACTTACCCTGTCTAGTATTTTAAAATATGAGCTACATTGTTGGTAGCCACTGAAGACTTTGTTCAGTTACCTTGGCCACAGTCAAGGTCTAGGTGATCTCTGAGAGTAGCTTGAATCAGTCAGTTCCTCACATGCTGCCTAGGGGAAGGGACACCTCTTCAGGATTCTGGCAGCCTACCACCTTGCTTTAGCCTTAAGTTCCTGACAATGCAAACCACAGTGTTGGGCAAAATATGATGTTGGGAACTTGTTTGATCTCTGAGCAAGCCAGAAGCTTCAGACATACATGTAGATTTCTACATGGTTGGGGATATACTGCAGTTTTGTAAAGCTCTTTAAGAATGTCTCATTCTCCCACTTTGTTGTTGTTTAAAGGTTTTTATCAGTTTTTTATTTGTCCTACTGTTACCCTTTCTATCACTAGCTCAACAAGCTTTGATTCTCATAATGGCTACTGATTGATTTTGAAAAGCACTCTAGGGTCATGGACTTTTCCAATAAATTAACTCAGCATCAGGTCAAACAATGATAATATAATTTTTCATGGCGTTCCGAGGCAGATGAAACACATAGTGACTATTCTTTGGGAGTAAGGCTTTTGAAAAATCTCCAGGCAGGTTCTGTCTCAGACAGTAACAGCAAAACTTTGGTATGCACAGCTACTATGCTTATAAATCTATTGGTTTTTATAGCTACTGATTTATAAGTGAAGAATAATAATAGTGCATATGAAAATGCTTCAAAGTACTTCTCTTTTGTAAAGTCATGCTAGGTCTTCCCAATTAACACTTCAGACTATTGCAAAATTTTGCCTATATATTAGAGTTCTTAAAAATATTTATGTCACCAATTTTTCCTCCCTGCTTTTATGATAGAGTAGATTTTTAGATGTCCTTACTGTTAGAAAATGCTCTTCCTCCTAATTTCTTCTTTTGATTTGTGACAACCTTTCATCATAATAAATTTTGACCCATAATTTTTGACATTTGTAGGTGTATTTTGGGATCCTATATTAAGTAGATTCTCTCATCCTGTATCATGTCCTTGAATGTCCTGATTCAGTGCTAGGACACCTTCAGCATCTTTGTCCTGAGGAGTTCTTATCTGCCACAGCAACACAGATGTTCCTTCCAAACACTACACTCATATATCTAAGTGTCTATGAAAATGTCAAGAAAATGCTCCAGGCTTTTCAAGTCCAATCATTTCAAAACTAAATGTGTTATCAACATTTTCTTCATATCCGCTTCATCTATCTGTCCCACCATATTCAATGCCATTATAGTAAACACAGCCAAGAAAAATCAACAATCACCCTCTGTTATGGTTTGGGCCCCAAAGCCTCACGCAGTTGGACCTCTAGAGGTGATTAATTCCTGCTCCAATGCTGGCATTATGGGTGTGAGTGTTGCTGGGATTATGCTGCAATTTCAGGCAAGGAGAGAGGTCTGTGCTTCTGCCGTCACTGCTCCTCCTCCTGTTTTGCTCTTGCTGTTTTGCTTTTTTCTGCCACCATGAACTTGTCCTCTGCCACGTGCCTCCCTGCCTTGGAGCCAGCTAGCTATGGAATAGAAACCCCATAAACTATGAGTTAAATAAACCTTTTTCCTTAATTTTGGGTGTCAGATGTTTTGTCCCAGCAATGAGTGAACAGTAATGGAGACACCCTGGCTACCTTTCTTATTTTATTTTATTTATTTATTTTAATGAGAAACAAATAGCAATGAGATAGTTACAAAACAGGTGAGTAGCACAGTTCTAATAATCAATATATTGCATGTTGTTGTCTTCGTAGTAGTCATTCAGAGAACAAGATGCAGATATATCTTGTCTAAACACTATTAGTACAAATCTTTCTTCTTGTTAAACTAAGGGAAAGTAGCTGTATATCTATCCTAACTATTTTGTATATATAGATATATTTTTTTTTCACTACAAAATGTTCCTGCATTTACATCCTCTTTTTTGGTTTTGTTTTGTCAGAGATGGATGTTCCATTGCCTTTCAAATATTGCAGATGCATGGAACTTAAGTTTGCAGACCAAAAAATTAGAGAAAATGAAGAGTTACAAGAACAGCCAATATTTTGGCCCTAGCCCTTCAAGGTCAGGGAGGACTCAGGACAAAAGGGAAGCTATACTGTAACATCCGATCACTCAGTGGCATCCCAAATTTTCTGTTCAAGAAGATTATGTGGCCATAGAGGAAAGGGATCAAAGATGTATAGTGGCCTAAGAAGAGTCACCTAGAGAGAAAACATTCTCTCAGGCTTTCACAGAGAGAAAACTGGTCAATCAGTGGCTGCGGCTCATCCAGAGTCATCCACAGCTGACGCTGCCAACAGATCTACAAACTGCTGTATGAGGTTTCACGGTAAATCTTGAGCGTATTTGACTGACCTTGTCAGATACAAAAGTCACATTTTTTTGTTATATAGGTCTTGATTTATTGTGGTCTTAATAATCCAGCAGAAAAATATAACCACGAAGTATAAAAAGGAAAGCCATATTAATATGCTGAGCTGTAAAAGGCTTAAGTCAACAACTTCAGACATTGTCAGCTGTGCTGATAACCCACTACTATTACGGACAACTGGACTATATTAGATTCTTTTGCCTTTCTTATTTTAAACTATGCAGCAGATCAAGTGATCGTTTTATCTGATAATCACATCTTCTGGGTTTTTGACAATGCTGCTTCCTCCTATTTGGCTACTTGTGACTCATAGAATGGGAATGAAGTGAGCTACAAGATCAAAGACCAATTTCAGGATCTGGCTTCTCCCACCCTTCTTACAATATTTTTTCCAAATTGTCCCTCTACCTGATTTTCCAAGAGAAACTTCTGTGTTCTAAAGTTAGTTATCATGTATTTGTGCTTATACTGCCTTGATTTAAGATACTGCTACTTGCTACCATGTTTTGAACAGAAGAAGCTTACCAGCAGAGCTACAACAGCAATTACTTTGCTCCCCCATTGCAATGTTTACCCCCGTATGCATCTCCTGTTAACTGAACAAGCCAGGCTGCTCTGATATCCTCTTTGAATGATATTCTTCCACTCTATCTTCGTCTTGGCTTGTCGTTCTCAAATCTTTCCAGAAAATTCTCTTCTAAATTGATATACTTGCAAGAGATCAGTACTATCCATTAATTTACATCCTCACAGAAGAGTCTCTCTTTTAAAGTCTATCTTCTCTTAAATAAAACCCCTTGCTAACCATGTCTGCCACAAGGGGAAAAATATAGATATGTTTATTAGCTTAAATTTGTGAATAGTATGAGAGCTATTACTGTCCTACAAACAAGTCTTTTTTTCTTTTTCTTTTATTTTGGCACTGTTATCTCTTCTACATCCAGTATATGCAGATTATATGACACATTTGCAATTGAAAAGGAGCATACAGTCATTATTATGTATTCTACAGATGGGAGGGAGGCTTGGGTTCTGCATTAACTTTCTGTTTAAGTCATGTTCCTGGATCATAGCAGCAGTTCAAGGCCATTGAATTTGACATGCTTGTTTCACAAACTTTTTTTCTTTCCTGATTGGTAGCTCTTGATTTGAGAAATTATCTTTATACACCACTCAACCTCAGATTTTTTTTTAATTTATAAAATATGAAAATGTCCCCCAAACTCCACAAGACTGTGAGAATTAGTATAAACAGATATAAAATGCTAACCTTAGCGTCTTATCAATGCCAGTCACTTAGTGGCTGAGAGCTTAGTTTTTTGCTAGCCTTGTGCTGGTCACTCTCCACCCTGCCTCTGTTCCCTTAACAAATTCCATCCTGTAATCTTGTCTCTCCCTTCTAATCCTTCACTTCCTCTGACTGTTCCATCTTGCTTCCCAGCAAGCAGGCAGCTTGTGTCAGGATCTGGCAGAACCTGAGATTTCCTTTTGGCTTTGTCAGGCAAGTTCAGGCATGTACAGACATGTCCCTGGGTTCCTCAGAAGGTGGACTGCCAAGGAGAAAGTTCTCCTCTGCCTCCTGCTCCCTCCCACTGGACCCCATGCTCTGAGCTGAGCTGTTGGACATAAGTTCATGCTGTCGAAACGTCACTATTTACAGAGTCTGTGCCTCTGATTTACTCAGTGTCCAGCTGCTGATACTTATCTTGAAATTCTAAGCACAAGACTGCAATCAAAGCTTCAGGGCACAGAAATGAACAAATAAAACATGGTTAGGGATGGCCTGTTTTTCTCATGCGATTTGCACATTTTTCTTGGTTTGTGTAATCTGAGGTGGCTGGGACCATGGGCCCCTTTATTTCGTGGCCCAGTGGCACAACACATGGCAATGTTACAAATACAGGAGCTGGACATTCAAGAGGGGCCTCATCCCTGCTAGGAAAACATCCACCTCTGTGCCTCCCAGACAGCACTGACGCATTCAGACAAGCTGGACAAAGAACGAAAGAACGTACAGTCTACATTCTCTGGCCTTTGAAGGGAAGATGTTGCAATGTACAGGCAATTGGAGCATTTGCCTAATTCATCAAAACATTCACATTTGCTAGTAATACAATGCATCTATGATGAGAAGGATTCAGGGGGAGCTTTGTGTATTCAGAGGGCAAATGGTTCGTGTCTATTAATTTCTACCATTCGGCTAAGCTTTGAAGCAGCCTTCCCTTCATGCATGAGAGTGTTGTAAGGTTCTTAGAAATTCTTGTGATTTGGAACAAGATAGATCTGTGGCTCAACCTTGCTAGCTGTGGGATCTTGTGCAATAGACCCCTTAAAGCCTCTGCTTTCATTTGGAAAGTTAAGGGCAATAAAACTAAACCTTTGGAACTTTTATAAGCATTCTTAGAGATAATATGGTGCTTAGCAGGATAACAGGCTCAGTGCTATGAATGAGCTTGTATCATTTATCTTCTTTTTAAGCAAACCCCCATATTGCAGGGACTCTTCTGGGTACTTCGCATTCCTTTCACCTTGGGGTTGATGAAACAAGACAGTGAGAACTGGGAGGCATGGAGAAAGACACTTTGAAGCAAAGAAGGCTGGAGTTTAGATCCAGTATTGCCTCTGATTAATCCAGATAGCTTTGGGAAGGAGCTTTCTCACTAGGCCTCAGTTTCTTCAGCTATGCAGCAAGGTGATGATATCTGTTGAAAATGGGACTATTTTAATGACTACTAATATTAGAAGAGGTGGCATAAATATAGCTTATTAATCTCCTAACACTATTTTATCTATTTCACATGTGCTGATTCATTCACCCTTAACAATCTTAAAACATTATTAGGACAGTAATTACAGGAAGAGAACAAGTCACATGATGGTAGCTAATAAGCAGCATCCAGTTAATCTGCTTCTAGTCTATTCTTTCAATCACTGCATCTTGGCATTGGTGGCATGCTCTCCCGTATAAATATAGAGGTGATTTTATCTAATGCTACCTAATGCGTAGTATCTTGCTTATCACTGTCAGATCCAACATGACTCCTACGAGGACGGAGGAAGCAATGAGTTCATGATGCACTTTGCCAGCGTTGCATTATAAGATTTTCAGACAAAGAGAAAAGTTTAACTGTTTTGGAACCACATACATATGCCTGTCACTTAGATGCTATAACACTCTACTGCATTCATCGCAGCCATGGTCATGGGAAGCCCTCTCTCTCTCCTCCCATCTGCCTTCATCGGGGTGCACTGCAGCATAGGCTGTGGTTCTCACTATGCTTCACTCAAGAACTTGAGTATGAATGCATGCCCTGAATTCACATTTAACGTGTTTTATCATGCTGTGTTTGTTCTACCAAATCCACTGTAGGTTTCGTATCTGAAACAAAGGTCAGGCAAACTCAGAAGACATTCTAACTAACGTCATCCATAGCCCCTGCTCATCAATTTGTAGTATTGTTGCTGCTGCTGTTGCTGGCTTTTTACACCTGATTTCATAGTCTTGCAAGTCAGTGCATTATTCAGCTACTTTCTTCCTTGCCCAGACCTATTTCATCACAGACTTAGTGCCTCCAGCTCAGCTTTTCCCACCCCCACTGCCCCATCTTATGCCCAAATCCAACCACAGCTTGTACTTACCAGACCTCTATATACCCAATGGCATTCCAGTCCTGCCACAGAATTCCACATGGTGTCCAAATATTGGCTTGCCCTAGCCAATTATTACAATAACACCTTATATTCAGTTGATGTTGGTTTGCTATTCATCCAGTAAGTATTTTTCAAATGCTTAATCAGGTGACCAGAGGAAGGGAAGGGCAGAAAGTAGGCCTGGGGCACTGAATAACAAAAGCATTACATCAGTCACACATTTATTGCATAAATTCTGTCTACCCTGAATGGCCATCAAGAAGTTTATAGTTAAGTAGGAGGAAGAAAACAGATGCACTGGAAATAACTGGAGTCCAGCCATAGAGGAAGAAGTGAGGCAAAGTTGTCTGTAGACACATTTGACATTTGTGGGCATGTTCACCAGAACTACAGGAGCCTGGGGAGCTTGCAGGTTTCACTAGGTGCTTCTGGAAATAAGTGAGCTTGTAAAAGAACCCCAAGTAGAACTGAGACCCTAATGGAAGGCATGAAATGGGCTGCTTTTAAAGGAAGAATAGAATTCCCATTGGCAATTCTTTGGGTGTCTTAGAACGTAGAGAAAGTTTGGAGTTGAGAACTCTGGAATTGGGAAAGACTACCCTACTCCATGAGAGAATTTGAGGGAATGTGAAAAATGGCTATGTCTGAGAGGCTAGATCTTTCTACAGTTGTTAGAGCTGAAATATTTGTCGACATACTGTGCGCCCTCATCAGGCAG
The DNA here is from genome assembly GCA_004027025.1 of Myocastor coypus. Taxonomy (NCBI): domain Eukaryota; kingdom Metazoa; phylum Chordata; class Mammalia; order Rodentia; family Myocastoridae; genus Myocastor; species Myocastor coypus. The sequence continues at coordinate 41,356 of PVJA010007236.1, read as the reverse complement.
AGACTAGTGGGGAGACTGTAACTGAGAAAGCAGTGGAGCATGCTCAAGCAAAGGGAACTCATTAAGGTGACAAGATGGAGACACAGCTGGATAGGTCTCACCATCACGCAGCAGAAAGAGCCGCCTGGAGCTAATTCAAGAAGGATTATAGAATGAGCATGAGTTGCTACCTTGATGCTGCTGTGCCTCTGCATGATAAGGCTAGAAAGACCTTCATTCCTGAGCAATGCTGTATGGCTAAATGAGATATTAAATAAAATTTGCCTAGTATATCCCCTGATTCAGAAAACTTTCTTATAATTTCAATGTGATATCCTTGGGTCTTCCTAACCTACACAGTACAGAATGGGGAGCATTCCCAGTGGAACTTACATGCTTTGTGGTTGCTGGAATTAATAGATCCGGCCATGTGCCACCTCCCCGCTGACTGTGTATGGTTACTTGGAACGAATGATCCAAAAAGAAAGCAAAGCCAATACTTCTTTCTGCAAACTAATTTTTAAAGTCTCTCTCTCCCAGCATAGTGAATAACGATATTAAAAATAAATAGATGAAAACAGAAATCCCATTACACCAAGCTCAAGTGCACAGATCAGTGAATGGAGCACAGGATGAGTTTCTGACCGGACTCATCTTGGCCCTTAGAGGCCTGTCCTTATTTCCAAGCAATATTGGGAGCGAGAGACATGAGACCACCACAATACTGTGAAATGAAGGCTTAGCCCCTGTGAAGGAATCATTCAGAAGCTAAGGAACCACCTGGGCAGGTGTCCGTGGCATTGATGGAAGGCACTCAGTCACTTTCAGTGTCCCTTGCTTCCCTAGAATTTTTCTGTGGCAAAAAAAAAAAAAAAAATTCTCTATATTTCATTGTCCTTTGTATATACATATGGACAGTAAGACTATAGACTACATGTCCTTTTGAATATATAGTAAATGATTTCAGCTTCTAATCTACTCTGCCCATCCTCTGAAGAGAGCACACATTTGCAAGAAGCCTATTCAGGAAGGTATTTCTGATGCCTACAGCCTCTTCTATCTCAGGCAGGTTAAATAAAAACAAACCCACTTAGGGAGGGATTTTCTGCACTTCCAAGTGTACTATGTTGTCAGTTTTCGCAGAACTTGTATTTCCAGATATCCTGGCATCTCAACCATTATTGAAGTGCCAAACTTTGTCTGTGTTCTCTGCCAGAATGAAGAGGAGCTTATCTGTGCCCATTCTATGAGGTGTTTCTTCTCCTAGGTCGTATGCTTGCTCTTTTTGTACTTTTGTGCCCCAATGTTATGGTTTGTGTCTAGTTGTCCCCCCCAGAACTTCATATAGTCATGGTTCAGGGACTTCTGGAGTTTGAGAATAACTCATGAGCCACTAGGGTTATGGGTCTTAGTACTGCTGGGGTTATACATGTGAGTGCTACACCCAACTTGGGGCTGACTGCCTGGAAAGTAACGTAAACAAGATAAAGAGACAGACTCTCTCTCTCTCTCTGATGCCATTGCTGCTATTTCACTGACATGAGCTGATGAAATCTGCTCGGTGCCACTCAGCCGCGGAGCCAGCTGAGCATGGACTGAAACCTCCAGTAACCGTGAGCTGAATAAACCTTTGCTTACTTCATTTTGGGTGATGGGTATTTGTCCCAGCAATAAGAGAAGAGTAACTGAGACAGCCATAGAAACTCATTTATAAATATATCCCACCACTACAGCCTGTGGACCACATCTGACCCACTGTGGACACCCAGGTCTTGCTATTCATCCCCTTCCCCAGCTCCTCGCATACCTCCCCATCTAATCCTTCCAACTAGTGCAAAACCACATGTATAAGAGCACGCACGTAAGTAAACTTGCCCCTGTCCACTTCTCCCGAATGCAGGGACTCCAGTGTCAGCCACAGTTTCGGCTCCTAGTGCTGCCTACTGAGTCTCTCAGGAGCATTTACGAAGCCTCTCAGTATGTCTGGGTGAACTGAATTCCTGACAAGCACCTTAAAAAGGAAACTCAGTGGGCCTGCTGTGCAGAGGCACAGTCACATAAGGACAGGATTACTTTGCAAACACTACTTTTTTTAAGTGAAAGCCTTATTTTAAACAGATTTCAACATTCAAACAAACTGAGAAAAGGAGGAGAAGGAGGAAGAAGAGGAAGGAAAATAGGACATAGGAAAAAAAAGAGGACTTGAAAAACAGTCTCACTATCTAGACAAGATAACTGTGAGTTTTCAGCTTGTATCACTCCAAAATTTTTAATGATGTATTTAGAGATCTCCTTATTTTCAGACTAGCAGATCATTCCTATCAATTTTCAACCAGGAAGATTCTTATAAATAGAACTTTGAGGAGGTCTATGAATAATACTTTTAAAAAAAAAACTTTGTGAATTGTAAATCAGAACCAAACATCCTTAGACCAATCATGTGGCAATTAAGAGTTGACCCTAAGTTCAGTTTAAAAATGTTTCTCTAGTCCCCATATTGCTTACTCTTTCTGCCTCCAGTACTCAATTTCAAAGTACCACTGATTAGGAGTTTTGTGTGGTTATTACCTTGCCTAGGAAATGACCCTAACTAAGGTTGTTATAGCACCTTAAGAGTCAGAAGATTTCCCTGATCTATAGTCTAAGAAAGAAAATTCAAGCAGGTATAACTTAAGAAACAGTTTGTTATATCATAAAAAGCTTGATTTCTAGGACCATGGTGTGAATTCAGATTTTACAGTCAATGTTTAGTTGTTGAGAAATGAGGTATATTTTAGATGCCTCACTGAGACTCACTACCCACATCTATAACATGTAGAGTCAGGGTTTCCTGGTCATCAGTGTAGTTAGTACTAAATGAAAGCCACCTCCAGCAGGCTCTGCTGTGTGCAATAAATAGGGCTACTTTCACCTATTTCTTAGATATCTTGATGTCTAAGGAACTCCACTCTCACATTTTGTAAAGAGACCATAAATGGATGAATCACTGTTTTCCAGTATGTAAAGAATCATTTATTGTGGAAAACAGATGCACCTAGTTGGTGAATAGAATTATATTTTACAAACACTGGTCAGTGAGGGAACTCAGTTCTACCCAGCTAGAACTGTCCAGCAAATAATTATACTGTCAGTGAAGAAGTGTGCATCTGCTATTTTCAAAAAGGGACAGGAAGGACAGCCATAGATAAGACTCCACTCTGGATAATAGCACCTATGATTTCATATTGATCCCTGAATTTCGTCTATCAATGTTCTTTTAGATTGCCTGACAGTGGCATGAGTATTTAAAGGACAATCATTCCTATTGTCTCTCAAGCTATATTTCTCAATGTCCTACTTTACTGACTTAAATACTTGGCCTTTGGTGGTCGTGTGCAATGTTGAGAGTTTGTGAACCAGCACTCCTTTTTAATATCTCAAAATGATAATCTTCAGCTCCTAATTTATTTTTAAGAGGCTCTTTTAATCATAAAACAAACAAAATTATATTTCGACAATGTAATGTCCAACGCATGCTTCAAAAACTGGAAAAGTAAACTTAGAAAGTTTGTTTGCTTGCTGGAAATATTTAATAAGACCAGAGGAAACAATGAAAGTTACAAATGACATAAGGTCTGAGAATTACCATTTTCAAAAACACGTAACTGAATATAGTTATGTTGCATGTAGATATTAGTTGATAGAATACATACAATAATGATTACATTGTACAGTGGCCAGGATTTAATTCCTTGACCTGCGGAACTAGTCTCCCCCCCCCACCCACCGCATGCACTGGGATGGTGATTGAAATTGGATGCCTGTAATCCTAGCGCTTTGGGGGGATGTAAACAGGAAGGTCACTACAAGTCCGATCTACACAGTGAGAACTTGTAGAACCTGTATGAAATAAATAATTAGATAGATAGATAGATAGATAGATAGATAGATAGATAGATAATGTTAGCAAGTAGAGAGACTTGCTCTCAAAAATAGAATTTCAGATTATTACACACTATTTCCAAGACTTAAATTATTCTTTTGGTAGTTTGTGGGTTTTTAGAAGACTCCAGCAAGAATAAAGTCCCCTTTTGTGTACTGGTTTAACCAACCCATTTCTTCTTGCTTTCTTCTTCTTTTGATACCTTCCCATCTTTACCAGTGAAGTCACTGCTCAAGATAGCTCACTAACTAACCATTTAACAGGAGCAGAGGAGTTATTGGTGCCTGCTAAGTAAATTACGCAGCTTTGTATTTTCTATGAAATCAGTTTCCCACATCTATAATCTGAATTCTATAGTTTGACATCATCAGAACTTACCTAAATCTTCTTAATCAAAATATTATGTATCATCTACATATTGATCCATGTATATATCATCTATTTCTCCAACCCAAATAAATCCTTGCTTCCTACATGAAACTGAAGGAGATTGCTCTTTCTCAATCCCATGAATAGAACTTTCCAGTGTTCAGGCTTTAAATCACATTAATCTGGCTGAAAATTCTGACCGGGCTAAACAGAAGCTCAGTGACACTAGTTGGTTTTTGTAACCTTCAAAGCCTGAGTTTCTTCATTCTTGAAATGACTATCATAACAATGGTTCATTTCCCATAGAAGAATTTTGCTGTGACTGTTGTGGTCTTAACTCTGGGACATGAAGTGCAATACCATGTGTACATTGCTTAACCGAGTTCCTGACACACTCTGATATCTCAATATATGGCCCAGTATTATCATAACTAGATAAATACACTGAAATCTTAGAGAATCACTATGTGCGTCAGCTAGTGATCTTCATTCTGCTTCTGGATGTGACACTACAACCCTTCCAGTCATGCAAATCAGAAATATTCATTGATTTAACACTAGGTCATCTGAGCTTCTGTTATAAGTCTGACATGGTGCAAATTGCTGAAATATTGTCACCCCAGGGCAAATGCATTTCTTCCTTCCACATTTCTCAGCATTTGCAGAGTGACTCTAGGTGCCCTCTCTTCTTCTTTCCCTACCCAGCCTCAAACTGCCAAATGCAGTTGTTTCTGTTCTCTAAATAGCTCGCATCCCACCTTCTCCTTTCAGTCCCTCTCACCCACACCAGCTCGTGAGACCACCGTCATCATCTCTTGCTTGGAAGGTCTCTGCCACATTTTCACTGTGTTTTCAGATTCCACCTTCTTCCTCCCGCAGCATAAGCAGTCACAAGTAAGTTTTGCTAAAATGTAAGCTTCATCCTGTCCAGAAGAAAACATCAACCCCTTGGCCTTTCAGGTGCAGTGGCTCCTGATTTGATTCTGTACAACTTCAATCTTCTTGTTGGCCCTTTTTCTACATAGGCACCCTCTGATTGCAAAACATAACTTAAAAATTAACTTAATTTCTACTTTCTGCTTAATGTCTTAGATTCTGGGCAATCTTGTGTGCAGTTTCTTCCTCTCAGAAAGCTTTGCCCCATCTTCCAGGAAACCTCTCCTTTCAATATTTATTTCAACAATCATATCTTCTGAGGCTCTTCCTCAGAAAGTCAGTCACTTCATGTTTTATGTTATCTCTGTCTCTTGTCCTTACTTCTGTCAAGGAACTTGCTACTCTGTTTCTTCTAATTATTCAATAACTGTCAGGTCAAATGTTAATGTTGCTGAGGAGACTATGTTACTCCCAGGAACTCCAAAATCATGAGTGGTCACACTACATGTGTTCTTTCACAACTTCTTGCTCTTTGCAAATATATGCAATATTCTGATGAACAATCTTTTGCACAATAAGCATGGACTTAAATAACTGTAAAAGTTAACAATTTTTGTCACTTGAAAGTCAAAAAAATCATCTCACTATTCATGAAGACATGAAACAAAACTTTACTATGTCAAGCAAATTCTGTGTTGAGTACCTACTGATTATTCCAGTCGTACCATTCTCCACATTTTATCACTACAATAAGTCAGATCAGAAGAGTCACATCCTTGGATCGCAATCTTTGGTGTCCCTAAAGCATTATATTTATGGAATAATGATTTAGCACTCTTCTTCTAGTTTTCGTCTAGACTGGCTGCGACTATAAAAACCAGATGTTTGCTGAATATCTTTTGGAATCCTGTTCAAAGTTCTAACAAGAACGTCATCCAATGTCTCTCTTAGTGTCCTTGGTGACAAGTATGTCTCAGAAGTAGGATCCAGGACAATATTTGTATCTATCTACATGTGCTTGTCTGATGCCAAGAGATAGATACCCACATGTTCCTTCCTTTTGCTTAGACTTCCAGGAAGCTCCTTGTTACCTTTGGCTCACAACTTCACTCAACCAAGATATTTTTAAATATGTTTTTATTGTATCTTTCCATGATGAAATCCCTGGCTTTGTTGCCAAGGCTTAATGTGCGGCCTTTCCTACATTCTCATTAAAACACCCATGCAAAGAGGGTCAAGTACCTAGAAGTAGAAAAAGCCACAGTTTGTGAGTCAAATAATGATGTTGCGAAATCAACACTGTCAGTTAGTGCAGAAATAACATCCCCCCCAGCGCCTACACTGCCATTTAGCACACATCATAAAAACATAAATATAAGAGGAGCTATAAGCAAACACAGAATTATCATTCACTATTTTAAAAGTGAGTTGCCCATACAGGAGAAGCTAGAGCGGGTGCTAAATACCGTCTGAGGCAGTATACCTGAAGATGTGAAGAGAATGAGCCAAAGTCCATTTTTTTAAAGTGTGTTTCATACAGAGTCTACAGGGGTTCACTGCACAGATCAGACTCATAGTGATTCTCCTGGTTTCAGCCTCCCAAGTGCTGGGATTACAGGCCGGCACCACCACATGCAGTCTCAGTGGCCATCTAGGAGGCACAGAGGTGGAGCCTGTATGGCATATGGAGGACAAAGTCTTATAATAAGATACTGATGAAATGCTGATCAAATCACACTGTGTTGGATGACCCCACATCCTATTCTCCTGTCTTTATATCCTCGTTTCTGAATCTAATCTAACGTTCTTCTCTTTTAATCATTTTATCTCCCACCTTTTCAGTCTTGTCTTCCCCTAGTGCCAAAATATATGGTAATCAATGAAGCTACAATGGCCTGCATCATGTTTTAAGCATGTTCCCTGTTCACTTGGAGCCAGGACTGAAAAGAAAAAGAAAAAAATCCGAAGAAAGGGTGTTTTGAGAATCTATTGTGAGTTGGCCAACTGAGTGTTTGGATTCAGACGGATCACGCGCAACATTTCAAATTGTTTTCAGTTCCGCATCCAAACATTTGGGTTTTTTTTTTTTCTACACTAATTCCAAATTTTATAAAGTTGTTGAAAGTTTCCTGTGGATAAATTCATACATTCTTGAAAAGGACACAACTGCAACACATTTTCAATTGTGGAGTGAGGCCGAGGCATGTGTTCCAGAGGAAAATGTATAGATAGGTTGAAGATAAATCCTTCTTCTTTGGAAACATTTTTTTTTTTTTTTAAATCCAAGAAGGATGTAAATGATTATCTAGTCTGGCGATGAATGATAGGCTTTAGTAGAGAGCAGATTTCTCTTGGAGCATGATTTGAAGATGAATCTCAAAGCTATATTCTTATAAAACACAAGACAGAGCAACAGTAGATTAGTACCTGCCTAGTAGGGGTGAGCAGCAGCTGACAGACAAGATATTCACTGTCACTGGTTTAACTTCATGCAACTCTTTCCCAGTAGCCCAGAACAATGATGGTGACAAGGCAGATTCTGTATGCAGATGCAAGTAGCGATTTTCTGACTTAAATGTCATAACTGTGCAGTCTAGGACAAACTTGGAACTTTCATTTTGGCAGAGCAGAGGCTTACTACTTACCCATTTCTCCTATATGTTGTCCTTTGAAACAAAAACAAAGCTATCAGCAAGCTATAGGCACTTCCCTTTGGTGAAGAAGTTGTTGAGACTGTGTTCCTAGACATCAGAGAGTCTTTTTCATGATAGCTCAACTGTTCACCTTTCTCCACAGGAAGAATTTAGAGTCCCCACAAATATAATCAGCTGAGAAGGCAAAACCAAACCTACCTACTGGTCACCCATTTGCAAAAAAAGTGCAAACCAATTTTCATTCGTCTAGGAGAAAGTGGATAGCTAATATTTCTTCAATCCTTCCAGGTTCCATTTTATATAAAGGAGAACTTCAGAAAGAGGGGTCCTACTTTAATTCAGGGAGGACTGAGGCAGGGGCTGCATGCTTGCACCATGCGGAAAGAGACTATAGTATATGTGAGTGGCTATGGGAAAGCAAGCACAGGCCACATGGAGGAGAACCAGAATTCTCCTTCCGTTTTCTTACCTCCCTGGCTGATCCCACCAAAACAAATCCTTCTCAGAGGCGCAAGTGTCCAGAAAACTACTTATTTCTTCTGCTTGTCACTATCTCAGCCTTTCTTGTTTTTTGTTTTTTGTTTTTTTTCATTTTTTTTTTTTTCCTTGCTAGGAGCTCAGATAAGTAGGGCTGAGATTTGCCTGTACTATAGTTTAGTCTTTTAAGGAAACCTATATCTCTACACATGTGCCTAAATAAGTATAAATATTTAATACAAAAGACAGGAAAAATACTAAAATTTAACTTCAACTGCCAGAGTCCAAGTGTGTTTCCCAGGGAAAGGATTACACTGCCAATTGAAGCTAAGTAGAAATAAATCCTAGGAGTTTAATTATAAAATGAAAATGGTGGAAGGGTGAGCAGGCCAATCAGGCACCACCTAAACTGGACGTGACCTAGAAGAGTTGAGCCTTGAATTAGACGCACACAAAAGGAAATATGTTCTCGAGGGCACAGTTACCTTGTCGGACCTGGGTTGTTCCCTGTACATTTCTCCTGTTCTTTGCATTGTTGTTTCACAAAACATTGTTGTCCAAAAAACAAAGAATCATCTTCCTGTTCCACTGTACCCTGGTTTCTGCTGCAGTAGGCTGATGATGTAGCAGACTGGAAAGGAGACTTGGAAGATAGGATTTCTAACACCATTCCCCAAGTATACAACCAAGAGCAGGTCATTTAGCTGTGCTTAACTTGTATAAAGGGAAGAAAGTATAGCCACTACAATCTCTATTGCCAGGGCTTTTTAGTACTTTAAAAATCACAGCACGTATGGAAATATATGGTTATATAAAGTTTAATAGTTTCTACATCGTATTTTGCTTCATATTTCCTTTATATCTAGCAAAATCTTACATGTGATGGATATTTCACAAATAGAAAAGAGTAAAAGAAGGGGAGAGGAGGAGAAGGGAGGGTCAGGCACAAAGAAGAAGAGAAGAAGGAGCAAGAGGAAAAGGGAGAGGAGGTAAGAGAAAGGAAGGAAATAAGGGCAGAAAGAGCAAAGAAAAAGAAAAAGGAAAAAAATATTAAATACACTCTCACCATTAGCCTGCCTGGTTCTGAGATGTCATCTGTGGTGCATATTTATCTAAATTCCTAATGCTGACATTTATATATGCATCTCTACAATACTTGCTGACCGGGGATGCTAATCTTCAAAATAAGAATAATGATATATCCTGTAATTTACCCTTCAATTATCTGGTCAAATTTGAACTGTGAAAGTGCTTCATAAATATTATAAGGGACTGATGACTGAGCCAAAGTCAAAGCTGTGATTTAGGCCATATGATTTGACTGAACTACCTGCTTGCAAAATCTAATAAATTTGGGGCTGGGGAGATAGCTCCATGGCACAAGTGTCTGCCTGGCAAGTGCAAGGTCATGAGTTCAAACCCTGGTCCCACAAAAAAAAAGTCTAATAAATGACAACTGTATTATAGGGAACAAATGGATAATGAGATGGATAAGAAATAATATGTCATTTAAAAAGAAACTAATAATAACAAGAAGACACAGTGAAAAAATTAGGGTGGGTACAGTGAACAGTTGTCTGATTAAGGTCTGGATAAGGTAGGGATCCAGGAGAGTAGAGGTGCTGTGGGACTTCCCTTAGTGACTAAAGCTATATTCTTTATGAGCTGCCATACTGGGTGGGCACTTAAGCACTGGGGTAGGTGCAAGCCTGAGCCTGTACAGGAAGTGGCTTATGTGGGCAACATTATGCTGACTCCATAGTGTAAGGGCTAGATGCGTTGCTTTATCAAGGCCTCCAGTGGTAGACAACTGTGTTCATGACGAGTAGTCTCACTAATTATGCCTATGTCTTTCTTATTCACTGCCCTGATGCTTCTGAAAAATAGGGACATTTAAGTATGGGGCTACGGTAGTGCATGAACAGTATTGCAAGGCCCATTGCTCTTAAAGCAATGGTGAAGAGTTTGTGCTTCTCTTGGTAGCAGAGACCTAATATTCCATACTTAAGCCAAGTTATCTATTTTCTCAAAGAGTGAGCAAAGAAATGTGTAACTGCAGATTCGAATCTTCACGCTAATAAATATCACACTGGGATTCTCCACACCGATTTCTGTAGTGGTTGTACCAGTTTACATTGCTGTTGTACCATTGAAGAAGTTTCCTTTTTCCCCCCACAGCACCTCTAGCATTTGTGATTGGCTGACTTCTTGCTATTAGCCATTCTTCTCTTTCAAGAGAGCTATTCTTCTCCTAGATATTTTTCCAGAAGAACAGAAAATCTCATGCCGCAGCAATATATGTGCACCCATGTATACAGCAGTGCTATTTGTCATAGCTAAATCCTGGAAACAACCCAGATGCCCACCAGCTGAGGAATAGATAAAGAAAATGTGGTATTTTTAGACAAAGGAGTATTATTCATCTCTGAAGCAGATAAATTTGCGTCTTTTCTCAGTAAGTGGATGCAACTAGAGAACATACTCTTAAGTGAAATTAATTAGATGCACATGTGCAAACACTCCACCATCTTTCTAGTGTGAGAGCCTGAAAGAGAAAAATGGAATCTGAAGGACACAACAAACAGTGGTAAAAAGGAATAAATTTCTACAAAAGTAAAATGTTACTGAGTTGAGGAGGACAGGAGTGGGAGTGGGGTAAGAGACATATCTATGTGTATAAGCAGGATAGTTTGGACATCTCTATTGTGGATTTCTGCCGGTCTATGACAAGGAGCATACAATACTTAATTTGTTTTCTCCTTTTTTCATTTTTTGTACTTTTTTGTTCTTAATTTCATATATATATATGTATACACACACACACACACATATATATATATATATATATATATATATATATATAATTTCTTTCTTCTTCCAATTTTGCATGCGTGTATCTGGTAATACAAATAATTGGTTGGAAGACAGAACCATACATTAGAACTGATACTGAGCAACTCAAATTACTTTGTTTAGTGGAATTCTGTGTCACTTGTAATTTTTGTGTTTTAACACTATTTTGTACTCTCATTAAAAAAATTAAAATTTAAAATTACACAGGGACTAAAATAAGACTTCCTTTCAACGAGGGGGTCACATATTCTTTACCACCCATGCGTTCCGTAGAGGTTTAAAATTCATGCATGGCATTTACCTTGCATTGAGACATAAAACTCATGTATCGTGTTATCCTCTCAGGCTTTTATGGAGTGACGCTCTTCCCAGCAGAATAGTAAGAGCAAGTTCTCTCTTTTCAATCTACTGTCACTAAATGAGGATGATGCTAGGAACTACATCTCAAAAATAAATTCTTTCCTAGGCCTCGCCTAGAAAAGTCTATGAAATTCAACCAAAATGGCGTGAAGTTGGTAAGCGATATCTTGTACTTTTCAAAGCATATCTTCTGAAACATAATAATAAAGATCCCCAATTCACAGCACTGTGACCTCTGGCTTAAACAGTAAACAAAATATTTAACATAAAGACCAATATAACTACCTCAACAAAGTGGCTTAGAATGATATGCAAAATGATTAGAATAACAATAATAAGAAATTATATATACATACATATATATAGTTAATAACGATATTATTGCTATTGTGGTGTTTAGTGCTAGCAGCAAAGATAAAATGAGGATAGAAGCTTTATAGCAAGGGGTAACTTTTCCCAAAAAGACAATCAAGCTTTACAAGGGTGCATGTATTCAGTTCACTACAATTCCTCATGACAGTTAACAAGGGCTATAATGATTAATTGGACTTTTGTGTTTTTCCATCACAGCAGTATGAAATTCCTGAGATTAAAAATGAAAATTAGCCAAATTAAAAATCTAAACTGGAGTATGGTACATCTTGCAACCAGTGACGTTAAGAGTTACTGTGGTGAAATTTTGGCCATTCGGTGGAGAAAGGCTTTTCACCTAATGAGGAGGTCAGACTGAATGGGAATTTTAATAGCCCTTGAAGAAAGCATGGTAAGTTTGAAAAACAGACATTAATGTTAAAAGGACATTTTAGACTATGCAAACTAGGGGTTCAAAAACACATTGATTCATTTATGTGTGACAGAAAGACTGAGAAGCAAGGCTGAAAATGGAGGCTTAGAAGGCAGCAGAAGGTCCCAGGGTAGCCTGAACTCAATAGGTAATGGAGACTCTTATCTGTATTTCTTGAGTGGGCTGTAAATCTTCTGCAAACAAAATACACATTTGAAGATTATATTACTCCTCATTATGATTCAATGACTAAGAAATAGCATTCAATAATTGAGTACAGAACTGGCAATTTCGGAAGCTGTTGACTTCAGCCTTTTAGAGCTCAGCATAATAATAACCTACTACTATTATGGAATATTGGACTATGCATACAACTATTTTCTCCTAGCTCAATGAGAAGAAATAGTTGTACCAATAGTGTTTAGAAAAGTTATCGTGTCTGCATCTTGTACTCTGAACAACTACTATGAAGACAACAATATGCATTATCTTAATTATTGTAGCTGTCCTACTAATGTGTTTTGAAACTGTCTCATTGTGATTTCTTATTAAAAGTAATAAAATCATAAAAAATGGTATTGAGCATAGAACAACTGAGTTAGAAGGATGGATGGATGTGTGGGTGGATGGATAGATAGATAAATAATAACAGTTATATTTCCCAATTGTTTTATAATCATGAGCTTGTTCATTAATAATATACAACAAACAGTAGGTTGGTACCTCAGAAACTGTGCTGTATACTGTTTGTCTGATTTTGAAACCTCCTTGATTTTTCTTACTGAGTCCAGAAAAGGCCATCTGATTTACTCTGTGGAGAGACTAATTGGCCTGATACTGTACTGTTGGTAGCCAGGGATTTCTTTCCTTTAGGTCCCTTTGCTGAGTCATTGACTTTATTTTGATAAGAAAAAAGCAGTGCTTAATATTTGGACCCCTGTAGCCAATTTTTATGTTTCACCAAGCTCTGTAATTGAGGCCATTCTGGCTGGCTATTAATACTCTAATGGAACAGTGTGCCCTCTTAGAGAGGGGAAGTCAGACATTGTGCTGAGCTGATTAGAAGTGATGCTGTGGAGCTTCTTCCTGAGAACGGAAGTCTTGTAACCTCAAATACCAAGGCCTATAAATCTAAGCAATATGTAATGGTAATTGGTTTGAAAGGCCTAATCGACACAGAGAACGGAAGCCAAGCGCAGAATGCTCAGGACTGGAAGCTCCAGGCCGCCGCCTCCTTCTAGAAGGAGATGTGTCATTTTCTCCCTCAATGCTGGGAATTGTAATAAAGCATTTCAAAAATTAGACTTTGCTCAATGCCCCAACTGGAAACATGAAAAATTGACTCTACAGTTGAAGTTCACAAGCAGCACACTAAATGGTGAGTTGGCAAAACATAGGTTTCTAATTGTCATCTTAAATATGTGAATTTTAAATAGTTGAAGTGGAGCCTCCTAATTAGTGCTACCGAGAGATCCCCAGGTGATTCCTATGTACAGTAATGTTTGAAGGTGTCTACTACAGCATCAGTTCTTATCCACTCCGTGAGACTTTCCTCAGTCCTTGCCTTCTATGCTGTCATGAGAATACCTCTGGTCTTAGTTTTGGCCCATCTATGTGGAAAACAACCATCTGCTTAATGGGAAATAAGTAGGCTGTGCTTTAAATTTCATTCTCTTCATTTGTAAAATGAAGGAGAAATATCTGTTAGGCTCTGTTCTCAAATCCCTCATAAGGATCAGATAATATATGAAAATGGTAAGACATGGTAGAGCTCCAACAGTAGAGATCACATACTGCAAATATATATATATATATATATGTATATATATATATATATATACATATATATATATATTCAGAAAATCTGAGACACATATTTATTTATGGATCCCCAATGTAATCAAATTAAGCTTTCTACAGCATAGAAGTGTCATTGGTTACAAAGAGTCAGAAATATGGATCTTGCTTTTTAATTCCATAAATTATTGACTACATCAGATTTAAGCAAGTCACTTAGCTTCCCTGAAATTCTCATTGGTTCTTTGTTTGTTTGTTTGTTTGTTTTGTTTGTTTGTTTATATGCAGGGCTAGCGCAGCATGTGGTGCCAGGGATTTAAAGGCAGGCGCTTTAGACCACTGAGCCATCCTGCAGGGCCCCTGGTTCTTTATAAACAAGGACGAACACAGCCTCCATCTCATAGTTACTATAATGATTAAAGATATTTATGCTCTCTCTCTCTCTCTCTCTCTCTCTATATATATATATATATATATATATATATATATATATATATATATTACACATATGGCAAGCTACCTTGAGATAAGTCTACTATGAACCTTTAATTCCATCTTTATCCACAATCCAACTGTTTGATATTGGGCAATGAAAGTTATTTCAATAATTTGTAATATCCCATAAAATCTGAGTTTCAAACTACCAGTTTTCTTTTCTTTTTTTTTTTTTTTTTTTTTTTGAGACAGGGTCTCACTGTGCAGTTCAGGCTGGCTTTGAGCTCACTTTTGTATCCCAGGCTGGTCTCGAACTCACAACAATCCTCCTGCCTCAGCCTCCCAAGTGCTGGGATTACAGGCGTGTGCCACCACGCCTGGCTGAACTACCATTTTTCAAATAGATAATTGTAGACATTTACTCACACTATCCCAAGAAAAAAACACGGAGTCATTACTGATAATAACTATCTATCTATTTAACACTTAGTCATTTTGAAGAGTGCTAAGCCTGGCTAGGCCTCACTTTCCTTCTCCGAACAATGACCATAATAAGCCCAGTTCTACAAATTAGTAGAAATCGTACTCAACGTTTTAATAGATGAATCTGAAATCCCAGAGGCACTCTTATCCAAGTGAAAAAATGTTTTGTTTTGTTTTTTTTTTTTCCCTCATGCCCTAATTGAACACTAGTGGCTATGTTTGGAACCTTTTACTCCATACAGTTTTCGAGGCACCCAATCTCCCTCAGTCTTTCTGTAGCTGTCTTCAGCATATTGTTTTAAAAAGGAGGACCCTAGGGATGCAATTCCAGGGACTCAAAGGCTTCCACTCAGAACTGATGCATATCACTTCTTTTTTTTTTTTTTTTTTTTTTTTTTTTTTTGTCTTTTTGAGACAGGGTCTCGCTATGCAGTTCAGGCTAGCCTTGAGCTCACTTTTGTAGCCCAAGCTGGTCTCAAACTCGCACCGATCCTCCTGCCTCAGCCTCCCGAGTGCTGGGATTACAGGCGTGAGCCACCACGCCCGGCACATATCACTTCTGCATGTTCCCCTGCAAATAACAACTCATGCCATCCCACCTCAGTGCATAAAAGTCTGGACAATAGCCCCTGATAAAGTAACCACTTCCCCAGTGTTCTTCACCCTGGAAGGAGAGTACAAGTCTGTCTCAGATATGATTATTATCTTATAAAGCCACAGAGGTGATTAAAAGAGAAGATACATATTAGGTGGTTAATATAGTCTACAACATAAAGCATAATCAGTAACTACTAGTGGAGCTGTGAGCCTTAAAACTAAGTGTAGATTCATTCTTTGAAAACATTGGCTGGATCCTTTGGACACTGGTGACTTATGTAGACACTACACTGGCAATCATGGTGACATTCTGACTGAGTCTAACTTTCATTAATTCAACTTATTTACTGAATAAAATAAATCTTTTCTTGGACCAAGTAATAGTGGAATTTTGGAGAAAACAGAAATGAATATAAAGTTGTATACATGGTCATTTATACTATAAGTGTCACATGTTACATGAAAAACAAGCATGTTATAAAAATGTGCATATCTGAAGAACTGACTTAGGCTGTGAATTCGAGAAAGATTTCTCTGGGAATGAATGGAAATTGGCCAAAAGTTGGAATCAAGTTCTATGTGAAAGGAATGGAATTGCACGTCCTCTTTTCACTAATTCAGACCTAGGGATCATTCAGCTTGGATTGCACACCAGATGGAATGTTCCAAAGAATCATGAGCTCAAAAATATAAATAAATAGAAGCATCCTGGTAAATATATCTACAAGGAACATTTGCAATTTATGAGGAACACACAATGTCCACGCACTTTAGCAGTCCCAAGGAACTTACAAATGTTATGTTTTTGTGCAATTATAAACATTTTTATTCTTGTCTTTGGACTTTTCAACCAGTTTTTCTGCACATAACCTTTTTCAGCCTAACTCAAGTCACTGAATATTTTCAAAATAGAAACATTTCTGTTATTTGTGCTGTCCTTGGATGAATATATCCAAACCTCACCAGTTCTCCACAGCCCTCAAAATGCAGAGACAGCATGTGTATGTCAATTCCTGAACACACACACAACCACACAGGCAGAGACATGGGGAAGGGAGAGATAGAAGGAAATAAATTAGCCAGTGGAATTTAGGCTGGGGCAATGACACAGCCGGCTGTGTGGGATAGACTCCTCACCATGGCATTCAAAGTGCTTCATGATATGGAACCAACTGAAACAGGACAGCTGAGATCTCTCTGCATATTCCCCTTGTGACAGCTAGCGGCAAATTTGTTTGTCCCTGCCATTTCCTGCATTCATTCATTTCTTATGTATGATGTAAACATTCATCCCCTGCATTGTTCTCTAGAGGCCCAGTCCTCTATATTCTTTCTCCCTTTGCCAGATACACAGCTCTTCTTAGCTCCTACTCCTTCTTCACATGGATCTCAGCTTTACTTGAGGTAATTTTATGACCCTGTTTTGTGTCCTATACACTATGTCTAGCAGTGTCAGGTCCTTGTGTTCACTCGTTCCAGTTGAGATTTTTTCTCTTTGTTAAATTATTACCTACTTTCATCTCTCAGTAGTTTGTATAGTTAGCAGGACATGGGCAAATGGACATTCTAGCATCTAGGCTGATGTTGCCATGCACGGAGAAAATTCGATGTGAGATTATTAATCAAATGCTTTTTCTAGGTGTTTGTTGAGTCAGCCTTAGTTTTTCCACCTGCTGAAATTAAAAAAAAAAAATTCCCTTACTAAAGTCATATATTTTCCTACTAAATGTGAGAATGTATGTAGAGTGTTAGCTCACAATGTTCTATGTGTTAAGTAGGAGTGAGGGAACAAGTCAGCAAACATCTGAGTGCTTACCAAGGCCAGGATCACGAATATAAAAGTACTTTGCCAATAATAGAAACTTTGTAAGTTCAAGCATAAATTTTATAATCATAATGTGATGGCTACACTGTTAAACACATGTGTATATATTTTTAATTGAAATCATGACCATAATATGAATTATCCCTTTTGTGTTTTTAAGGAATAAGAGGTGTAAGGAATGTGGGGGATGCAGACATGAGTTCTGAGCAAGATCATCGTACTCTGTGCATAACTAGTTATGGATTCCAGAATTGGTAAATTTAATACATTTTATATCATTGCAAATGTTTGCTCTACTCCCAAGGAAGATTAAAAATAAAAAAAAACAATCCTGTTTGGCTCAGGAGCTTCCTTCTCTCCTGGCAGTATGCATCAGACAAAATGTCACAAGAATATTTCAGCATATGTGGGTAAATATTTACACTCATTTTTAAGCAGATATTCCAAATTCCTTGTTGTTTTTCAACAGAGGCCTAAACTTGGTGGTAAAAGTCATGAATAGAAATTTTTCATTCTCACTAAGTGAGAAGGGGATTTTCAAGGATTCTTGCCTCTAGGGTGCTTTATTTTTCTCCTTCCATTCTCTTTGGGTTGAACTGTTGGAAGGAAGAACTGGCTTTCTGCCATGAAACTCTCTACCAAGCCACTTCAAATTATTGCTCCATGGTCCCTGAGAGCCAATAGAAAATTCAGCTGTGAGCTCAGGAAAAAAAAAAGTAGAATGGAAAGAAAAAGAGAAATCTAGGCCCTAAAATATGAATATTAATATCATAGAAAAAATTAAAATACATGATGGTATTCAATTTCATAAACTGGACAGCTTTATCGTGTCAAGAGGGTTGAGAAATCATGGATATAGCAGACTAAAGACTGTGCTCATTTTGTTGGGGGCAGGCAGTGTACGACAGCAATGGATAGGAAAGCACTTCTAGGTTGATGGATTGATATTATACGAAGGATCAAATTCCTGTCTTTGACCGTGTGTGCATGCGTGTGTATGTGATTCCATGTGTATATTCGTGTGACAACTTCCTTTATTCTCAAGAATCTTCCAGTAGCAGAAGCACTCATTTGTGGAAAAATAAATAGACCTGTGCTAATGGAGCAAAGGTAGATGCTCGGCAAAGTTTCTTCCTCTTCAGTAAGACCAAGAAAGCTTCACTGCTACCCTGGTTTTCCCAAGCAAAAGGCAGTCACCGTATGATTCAGTTCTGGCCAATGAGCTTTGAAGATTAGGGCTGCCTTCAAGGTCTCTGGATGGTCCTCGGTAACTCTCTGGAAATGAATATTGGAAGGGCATATCACAGCTGAAATCTACAGAAGGCCAGTGTTAGAAGTGGAGGGCTGAAAGTACAGGCAGAAATAGATTCTGTTGTGCTGTATTTACTGCATATCCACTACTCTATAGTACTTCTAAGCACTGAAGATGCAAAGATGGGAAGATGGGATTCTGTATTCTGTATATTACCACTGTGAAGACAAGAATCCATAAGGAATCTAATAAAGCAGAACAGCTAAGGATGCTAAAGCTCTAGCTTACAAGACAAGGCATGCGCGTAGTGAATAGCTTGAGTAGACAGTCCTACGCTAAAGCATTATGCGGGCAGTAATGGTATGGAAGACACCCATTGAGAAGACAACAAATGCAGGTAATTATAATTACCTCTCACTAAGGGAACTGAGGACTCCATTATCATAACAAATGAGAAGGTCATTTAGCAAAGGCGAAGAGACAAATTGTCGCACATAAACTCTATTAGGGTGCTACTTAGTGGTTTCACCATGCACAAGCAACATATAAGTAGGGAAACCATAGGAATGATCATGTAGAAAATCTTTAAACTTAAATATATACAGATTTTGGATTTATCCTCAAAGCAATGGAAAAGCCAAGAGTGGGATCTTAAGAGTAAACATCTAATCAGCTTTCCTGTGAGTGATGTGATTTGACAGTGCTCCCTGCGTGTATTGACTCAGAAAAAGCTAGGCACTGAAGTAAACACATTCACAGATCTGCATGACACAGAGGTGACCATCTTGGGACCATCGAAGTAGAAGATGACCCCAAAAGATGAGCTCTCATAGAAACTACAAAATAATCATGTACTAGTATTTGTGTATCGCTTACAATAAATATTATCACATAATTAAGGAGAAATAATATAGCAAAAAGCTGTCAGAAAGGAAAGGATAGATGGAAAATATATATTCTTTTTGATTTTCATAACATGAAGTTATTCTTTAAAAAATTTTGTTTTAAACAATCTGTATATAAAAAAATATTTAGCCTATGTTCTACCTGGCCAATTCCTATTTATTTTTTACACCTTAGTTTATGCATAGAGCATGCACGTATAAATCTCTGTATAATTCTAATGATCTGAACCCTTCTACCTGTAGGACTTTAACCACCTTGAACTCATCTTTGATTCCATTACTAAGCTTAGAGTATTAAGCTACTGTTACTATACTACACTGTAAATGAAAAATATTATGTTATTATAATGAGGGTATAGTGCTGTTGTAGTAATAAATATTATTTACCTTAACTAATACATGTATTTAAAATAATAAGCAGCTTATGAATCTGGATCTTATTTGTCTAATTCATTCCTGGTATCTAAAGCCTATTCATTGACTCACAGATGGTATGAATAAATATTAGCTAATTTACATGTACTTACTACAAATTTCTTTTTGTCTTTCATCCTGCAACATTATTATTAGAGAATCATGGAAGGGTCTTTAAGAAATCATTTAATTTTTCTTTTATCCCACTTTGGCCATTTGCCAAACTACTGCCACCGAATAGTGAATGTTCTGCTAATTTTGTTTTAATTTTACATAAATCATTGTGGGTTTTTTTGTTTTTCTTTTGGTTTTTGCATGTCTGTCTGTGTGTGTGTGCGCGTGTGCAACCGGGAATCGAACTCAGCACCTTGCACTTGCCAGGCAAGCACTTGTGCCCCTAAGTTATCTCCCTATCCCCTTACATAAATCACTCTTGAGAATCTTTTTGTTATATTTATTCTTCTGATTATTTTTATATCATTTATTTCATTCATTCATGAATCAAACACTTTTCAACATTGACTTTGTGTGCTGCACTTTTTAATTTTTTTCTAATTTTTAAGGAGAATACAAAATATAGTGAAAATACATAAATGGCACAGAATTTCACTGAAGAAAAATTACACAAATTTGACAATGATTGTTATATATTATTTTCTTCAGATTAGTTATTCAGAAGCCATATGTAAAACTTTGACCACTAGGACTGGTCAAAAATGGTAAAACGTTAAGAAGAAGAAAGAACAAAATTTGAGCATTAAGTGCTTCTTTCAATAGACGAGCATAAATCAGTAGTACAATTATCTGAGCCATCCTATGTATAAGCACATATTTTCCCTTCTTTCTTCTTTCTTCCTTTCCCTCATTTCAGTTGTTCCTTCCCTTGAATAATTTCTTTTCCTTTTCCAGAAGAACTGAAAACATCATACCATAGTGATATATGTGTACCAATGTTTATAGCAGCGCAGATTTTCTTAGCTAAATATTTCAGGTGACCCAAATGCCCATCAACTGAGGAATGAATAAAACGATGTATTTTTCTATGCTGGTGTATTGCTTAGCTGTTAAAAAGATAAACTTGAGGCTTTTATAGGTAAATGGACATAAATGTAAATCATACTCATAAATGAAATAAATCAGACTCATGTATGTAAACATCATATTATTTCTTTAGTATAAGAACCTGAAAGTGTAAGTAGGATCACAAACATACAACAAATTGCTTATCAGAGACATGGGGCCATGTTTAACAATGTTAGTGTGAAAATAATCCTTAGTTGAAATACTAACTTTCAGATTTTGCTTTGTAATGTTGTTCCATGTATTTCATAACTTGAAATCTTTCTCTCTGTTCTATAAATTTTAAATAAAACACAATTCCTTACTACAAGATCATTGTCAGAAAACAAAATGATAACATTAAACTTTTGGTGCCCAAGTTTACTAGAAAGAAGAATTTGTGTCAGGACTAAGTTTTAGCACTTAATTTGGCAAATGCAGTCTCAAGACAGCCAGAATGTGAGGAAAGAAATGAGTGGTGACAGAAATGGGAGAGGATGGGCAGATACGCAAAGTGCAGCATCGTCATGCTGTCTATGATTCTATGAAGAACAACAGGGTCACAGCTGAATTGGGAGAGCTGGAGCCACATCTGAGTTGAAAAGTTAGCCACAGTGAGTTGAAAAGCCACATCTCAGTAGAGTCCGTGTGACAGAGGAAGGAATGTGGGTCCATTCTCTCACTTTGTGTTTGCCACAGTTAATCCTCTATCTTTATGGACTGCTGCATCGCTTCTTGGCTATCCTTATTAGAAAACCCTATTTCCCACCCACTGCATTCACCAAAATGTAAATTTTCTGTTGCATGGGAGAAGCAAGGAAAGCCTGAAATTTACATCACAGAGTGAGTTACTTTGACATGTAGTTACGCATCTTTGCCTATAACTATGCCTATATCCATCATCACATAAGATATGTATGGTATTCCTGGGAGGCTTGGTTAATGTCACTGTAGGAGCACAAAACATCCCATCTTCTGCCATCTATAAGCTGGGGAACCAGGGGAGCATCACCATAATGCAATCTTCATGCAGTGACCCAAGAACCAGGAGAGCCCATGGCACTACTCCCTGTCTATGTCTGAACTCTAGAGAACCAAAGAGATGGGTGGAAATCTTTGCTGGTTAAGTCCCAAACTACAGTGTCCAATGAATCAAGACCTGTGATGTTCAAGTCAGGAAAAATAAATACTTCAGGTAATAAAAAAAAGTTTGCCCTTTTTCTTTTTCATCCTACTAGACCTTTGTTGAGGTGATGATAACTATTCACATAGTAAGGGTGATCTTTACCTAGTCTACTAAGTGAAATCTAATGCCATCACAACATGCCCAGATCAGCTATTTAGGTCTCCTCTAGTTCAGTCAAGGTGGCAGATAAAATTAATGTTCACTTGCTTTGAGGCAAGTTTGGTGATCTGTTGAGGAGTAAAAATAGTTGTGATGGCACCAGTAGCTGAGATCCAGGAAAGTGTGGTATTGAGAGGGTCCCAAGTGGAGCAGAAGATGTGTCCAACACAGCACACAGAAACACAGCACAGTGTCTGGCACAAAAGCACTTAGTAAATCAGATCTCAATTGTTGGCTTATTATACATCTAAGAACTCCCTTTATGATCATGGTCTTCATGCTTCCATAAATAGGTGAAGAAAACAGTTATTCTCAGACAAACCTTAAAAGAGAAGATAAAGTGTATTTGATTCACAATTGGATTTTTATAAGAATTGCATGAGGTAATCTGTATATACTAAAACCTATGGTGTATGGCATATAGAAATAACTAAATAAAAGCCTCAAGATATCTCAGCAGACTAAGCTCAGCAGACGAGTGTCGGGAGTGGGGTTCAACCCCCTGCAACATGTGTTACACTGTTCACACCCCTGGGCATGATGAGCTGGCCACTGAGACTAGGAATGGTGGTACACACCTGTAATCTCAGCACTGGGGAGGCTGAAAACAGAAGGATCATTATAAGTTGGCACTGGAGTCAGACCCTGTATTAACTACTTTAAAATAATAATAGTAATTAATAAAAATAATTAAACACTGTGTTTTGTTTGAAATATGAGTTGAATAAGTGGATAAATGAGAGATTAAGCCCCATCTTTGATAAGACTAGAACTTTAGAATAGTGTAAAAGTCAGAGGAAATCTTAGAGACAGGGATTCTAAATTCCTCTTTTTATAGAAGGCAACACTGAGGCTCATGGAGGCAAAATAACTTTTCTTAGCTTCAACAATAAGCAAATAGCCTTCATACATTATGAATTTCTTAATGACTTCTTCCAATTCACTATTAGTAATATTCTGATAATGCAAAGAAATCTAGCAATTATAATAATGAAATCTATCATGTCTTTGGTACACAAAAGTTGCCAACAATTGCACAACAGTAAAATATTTACTATTTCAATTCTATACATAGAAAGCAATTTCAAGGGGCCAAGTGTCTTGCCCGAGGTTTAAAGGTAGAATTAGAAATAGAACATCTCTTGCTGTATCTGAAGCTCTTAGCATGTATCATTATGTCACATAAGCTGTGGTGCTTGAAGAGGACGTTTCCTCTCACCATGTTGCAGGATTCATGGGAAGGAGGTGAAGTCCCATAACATACCCTGAGAAACAAGGGTACATATGGAAAGTGAACAAAAGGATCCAGGGACCAGCAGCAAATTCAAATCCTAATTCCCTCTCTCCCTCTGTCTTCTGATTTTGCTTTTTTTTTTTTTTTTTTTTAAACAGGAAAATTCTCTTGTGGGAGAGACTCACTCAACTCCAGATACTTTTCCAAGACATTCTTGGAGCTGATGCTAGCATTTCCAATTTGGCAGCATGAAGTGTGATTTTAATTAGGCCATTTACCCTTGGGGGCTCCGGGTTTTGCTGGCTGGACTTCATAAAGGAGTCTGTGGGTGGGCAGCGCTCTGGGAGCGCAGAGGTGAGGAGAAGTCTCCCAGAGGGTCCTGGCCGTCGTTTTGTGAAATTTCCCCTAGTCCTTCCTTCTCTTACAATAATTGGAAATTGCTGAACCCAGGGAGAGCAATGTAGCCTCCTTTGGATAGGAAAAGGCTTTGGAGCATTTGGACCCAAGCCAGCTAATATTCCGGGCATGCATTTTCCCGTCACAAAGATTCTGTGGCTCAGTCACTCCATTCAGGTAGGTATCTGCCTTCACCTCTCCTGGGGGGTCTCTTTCAGGCCTCTGTAGACTCTCTGTATTTTTCCAGTATCCAGATGAGAAGTGCATGGTCTTTCTATCCATAAAATAAGACGGCTCCCAGTTTCTCTCCTCAGAAACGCCTTGTGATTTAAAGCTTTGCACTCCACCACTGGAGAACCATACAGAGATATATTGCTGGCTGCTGACAATGTCTCTCCCATGTTGGGGAAAACCAAGGCCGTGCAGCTGGGGTTGTGGGTGGGCCCAGGCACTCAGGCAGGGCTGACCAAGAGCTTCCCTGAGGATAGAAACCAAGGAGCTTGCAGAGAACCTGAGGGAATGCAAGCGTCACCTGCCACAAGCCTCCCCACTTCACTCTCTCCCTTGGCAAGCTGTTTTTTCACTTCTTATTTTGAGACCAGGTGAAGGAATTTCCAAAAGGCAAATCGAATCACACCAGGCTTCTGCTCTGAAACATTCTGATGGGGGCCAGTAGGTCTAGATTAAAGACTTTGCTGTATCTAATTTTTCTTTGTGGTCCAGACAAGTGGCTATCTCCAGCTTTGTCTCCATTCCTTCCAGCCTTTCCTCCTAATGCTCTCCAGCTAAAAGCAGACCACAATTTTTGCTATGTGTCGTTGCTTCTAACTGCAAAAGCCTCTGTAGCTGCTCCGTGTCATTAGGATGCTCTTGCTCTTCACCCCCACACTTGCTTTGCTGTTGTCTAACTAAATGATGCATTGTTCATGTTTAAGGTGAGAAATTCCTTCCTTCCTATAAAAAGCCTTTCTTGTCATGGCTTTGCTCATTGAAAACACGGAAAGATCCACGTGGGTCCTCCCAAACCAATATTTTTGAGCCATTGTTTACTGTCTAAGCCTAATTGTAATTGCTTCATTTGTTCTTCCTTGTTCATCGCTAAGCTCCATGAAACTACTAAAGAGCAGGCTTGTGTTTTATCTTTTTATCTCAAGCTCAGTGTCAAAATAAGGCAGGCATGCCATAAATACTTGCTGAATAAACAAATGAGTCCCCAGAAAGCGTCTTGTTAAACTCTTACTGATCCCTGTCATTTCCTAGGGATTAAATACTTTTCAGAAAAACACTCAGAATTGGTGAAGGTTTTGTGAATAATTTACACATAGACAGAACCATTAACATTAATGACTAGGTTTTTGGCAAAATTTTTGGTCAACACTGAATTATGACCTTATTTTCAGAAATGTCCATTAAGTATGGTGAGAGCAAGTATGGGCTTATTGTAGGCATATAGTCATAGTGGCACAGTTGTTCAAGGAATACATTTGACCACTGTTATGATTTGTGTCTAGTTGTCCCCCTAAAGCCTCAAGCAGTCATGGGGTGAGGACTTCTAGAGTTTGAGACTAACTCATGATCCACTGGGAATATGTGACTCTGTACTGCTAGAATTATGGATCTTAGTACTTGTGGGGTTGTTACTGTGGTCTGAGCCAGATATCATGAGGCAGAGAGCCTGAATGTAATATAAGAAAGAAAGAGAAACAGACTCTCTCTATGTTGCTCTCTGTTGCCCTCCCTGGTTGGTTGGTTGGTTGCTTGTGCTGCCATTTTGTTGCCGTCCCACAGACGTGAACTGGATGCTCCTTGCGCTGTTCCACTCAGCCTTGGAGCCAGCTGAATATGGACTGAAACCTCTACTAACTGTGAGATAAATCTTTCCTTCCTTCATTTGGAGCATCAGGTATTTGTCCCAGCAACAAGCGAAGAGTAACTAAGACAATCACATAAGTTTGATTCTGTTCATTTGTGTTTGGAATATACATACAGCTAAGGACCAAGACCATCAGAATATTGGTAGAGATAAACTTGGCATATACTGTAGAGCGTGAAACTAGGTAAAGAGGAAGGTAGCTCCCTTCTATACGTTTTCAAAAGGAAAATTCTGGCTTATCCCTAAACCTTTATTCATCAGGCATAAAAACAAAAGAACAGACGTATCTGGCTAGAAAAGAAATTATATGGGGTTGAACAAAGCAATGAGAATAAATGTCAGACAAGAATTACTTAAAACCAAATTTCATAAATGTGACCTTTGTTCTCTGTTTTCTACCTTATGCTTTGTGGAACATAGAAGGGTGCCTAAACACCCCAAATTTCACCCAAGGAAAGTTAAAATTAGGATGACCAGGTCAGTATCTCTGTTAAGTAAAAGGATGGCAGGATGTATCATATTCACATGTAAATGGTTCAAAATTAAAGGTCTCATATAGGAATTTTTAAAATCCAGAAAACATGCTAATATTTAACTTCCTCTTTAATTAGAGAGTTTTAGAGAAATACAATTAATATGAGATTGATAAAAATAGATAGATAGATAGATAGGTAGATAGATAGATAGATAGATAGATAGATAGATAGATAGACAGACAGACAGGTAGTATCTTAGTTACATTTTACTCATTAAGGGAAGGAAGGTTTATTTAGCTAATAGTTTATAGAGGTTTCAATCAATAGTTAGCTAGCTCCAAGGCAGAGTGGCATGGATGAGGGACAATAGTTCTTGGTGGCAATAGACAATAAAAGCAATAAGGACAAAAAGGGCTAAGCAAGCCTATTTTCCTCACTTACGTTGTATGCAAGCTACCCAAGGGTGTGTGTAGTGTTCATATCACTAATTCCAGCAATAGAAAGTGAACCAGTCACAAACTCTAGATTTAACTACCTTTAAAAAGCTTGATCCTCATGCTCACACGAGGCTTTGGAGGATGACATCTAGACACAAAACTTAGGCAGGTCAAGTTACTAATGGAATTGGCTCACACAATCACAGAGGATGTTTGAAAGCCCAGTGATTTCACATCTGTAAACTAAAGAGCCACAGGTGCTGGAAGCATGGCTAACCTTTGGACCAAGGAAGTCTATATTATAATTTCAAGGTTCAAGAACAAAAACACAAGGACCAAGGCAAACTTAGAACCCAAAGGCCAAACATCCTAAAGCGCTAATATTGAAGGATAGGAAGTAAAAGTTTCACTGTCCCAGGCAAAGAGACTAAGACCTCTCTCTTCCATCAACATCTGTTCCATCTGTGTCCCCAACCAGCTGAACTGTACCTTCTCATAGTGAGAATAGAAGATCCTCACTCAGTCTGATAGAAATGTCAGTCCCCTGAGGAAGCTACCTCATAGACACATCTTGGACTATATTTCTTCACGTATTAAACTCAGCTTCCTCTTTTAGCAAAAGGAAGGACTCATTTTCTATCAAACCCCACAAATTAATTCTTCATTAGTCAAGTAGCTATCACTTAATCTCCTCAAGTCAATACTCAAGGCGACCATCACATCTTACGAGCTCAAAGAATGACCATGCCTAGTGTATCTCTCACATACTTCTCTTATGATATATGAATTTTTGATCAGGGAGAAGAATAACATTGGCAGATATTATCTTGTTCTTTCTTTTCTTATACACTATTCATAGTACTTCTTAGAAAAAATAACAATAGTGTACAATAAGATTATTAGACACCGATCTTATTGTGTAGTATAGTTAGTCCTTCATAGGGAAGAATAGTTTCAGACCATCATATAGACAACAACATTAATGGGATCTCACATCTCTTATATAAAACGGTATGATATTTGAACATTACCTATGCATATCTTTTCGTGGACTTTCCTGTTTTGGGTATAAATGTCTGAGAGTTAAGCACACAGCGTTATGCATGCTGCATAAATATTTTCCCATTGAACAATATCCTCAGACTTTCCATAGACTTTAAATCTTCTCTAGATTACTTTTAATACATACTACAATGTGAATACTTTGTGAATAACTGAAATACTATTTTAATGTAGAACAATGACAAGAAAAAACAGAGACAATGTTTTTTCAAATATCTTGGATATGCAGTTAGCTGAATCCATAGATGTAGACTTAAGACACGCAGGGCCAACCATATCATTTTTTTATTTAATAAATGACTCAAAACTTTCTACAAATATGTCACATGTCATTAGATGCCAGAAAATGCCCTACAATGTTCATTGAAGTAGCACACACAAGAACATTTTATACAAAGCTGTAAGGCAAGAGAGAAGCCAGGGGGAAGAAGAAAAAGGAAGATTCCATAAATAATGTACAAGAGTATATAAACACTAAGAACTCATTCTTCAATAAAAGGAAGTGTGTCAGTGTTGGAAACAAGAATCATATCATCAAATATTCATCTTTGTTTCTTTCCTCTGCTGCCATCACATTCACAATGACACCAATTATACGTGTGTGTTATCCTGTTATGGTTTATGTCTTTGTGTCCTTTCAAAGCTTCCTGAAGTCACGGAGCAGACTTCTAGAGTGTGTGATTATCTTTTGATCCACTGGTATTGTAAGGGTAATCGCTGCTGGGATTATGGGTGTGAGTATCATACCCAGCCTGGGGCAGAGAATCTGAATGCAACTTAAGGGAGACAACCTCGCTCTGTGCAACCGTTGTTTCTGCTACTTCTCCCTTTTTCTCTTGCTCTTTTCTGCCACCATGAAAGATAGCTCTCTTCCATGTGCCACTCTTCCTTGGAGCCAGCTGAGTATCTACTGAAACCTCCACTAACTCTGAGCTAAATAAACTTTTCCTTCCTTTATTGTGGGTGTCGGGTATTTGTCCCAGCAACAAGAGAAGAATATCTATGACATGTCTCCTTTGCCCATCATCCAGAAATAATTTCCTTTCATATTTTTAAACTGTGTTCCCTAATTTTAAGTCAGTTGCGTCAAGTTTGCTTAACTGTGACATCATTTCCTTCGCTGTGAATTATCTTTCCAATGCAAATGTAAATGATTATATTTTTCATATTCATTTAAACCATATTTTGTCACTTTGCTGCTTTCATTTGCTTATCTTACTTTTTCATTTATTAAGACTTGAGTC
Organism: Myocastor coypus; assembly: GCA_004027025.1. Classification (NCBI taxonomy): domain Eukaryota; kingdom Metazoa; phylum Chordata; class Mammalia; order Rodentia; family Myocastoridae; genus Myocastor; species Myocastor coypus. Next base: position 12,248 of record PVJA010007236.1, on the reverse strand, counting down.
CCTAAAGCTTTTGAGCCATTAAATGATAAAAAGTAATGTTCACATTTTTTTAGCAAATCGTCTTTCAGAAAATACCATTTTGTCTCATAAGTCTTTGAAGATAATACTTCAATTGTCTTTCTCTTGCTGAATTCTCTTGTTAAGATAGTCCTCGCTGAATAAAATTAATTCTTCCTGTATCAGCTTTGTGAAAAATTAGTGCTGGTGGGAGAAAAATGCCAAAAAGGGGAACTGACTAAACTACAGTCTGAATATATATACATATATATATATATATGAAGATGATATATGTATGGAAAGAGAGTATATATGTTTATAGAAGAGATGGAAAATGAAAAGCAGAACCACAAGGGTGTCAGTTCACATTAATTTTCAACTTCACTGGGTTAAGACAGGTGACAAGATCATGAGGTTGCTATGCTCATCTATGAGTTGGGAGTTAGGGAGTAATTGCAAGTAGGACTCTATGCTTAGCCATTGGCCCTGTTCTCTGCTTCTCAGCTTCCATGAAGAAGACTTGATCCAGAGCTGTCTTCCACCATTATATCCCATGGAATGAAACCTCAAGCTTAAAAAAATGCATTTCTCCTCCTTTAAACTGTGGATGTCAGCAGTTTGGCTTCACCAATGGGAAAGGTCATCAGTAGCATAAAATTTATGTCCTTGTTTCTTGTCTTCACTGCATTCCGTTTGTATTGTGGAGAGCAATAGGACCAAGGATGCATCTACTTTTCCTCTTATAAATATCAGATGAAATGATTGGCTTTAAACAGTGTATCTATGTTGAGTGGGGCGGCACATTCCTGCAATCCTAGCACTTAGGAGCCTGAGGGAGGAGGATTGTTGTATGTGCAAGACCAGCTTGGCCTGCAAAGTGAGTGCTAGGTCATACTGAGCTGCATAGGGAGACCTGTTCGAAAAAGAAAAGAAATTTCATATATATATATATATATATATATATATATATATATATATATATATGGAAAGAGATGAGATAAAGAAGCTGGTAAGAGTATATTATCCAAAAAAGAATATGCTTAAAAGTACAATGATATTTTCAATATTTTAATGTTTATGGAAATCAGACAAGAGTGCCTACTTAATTTCAACTAATTGAGATATTGTCCAGGACTTGATTATTTTGATATTTTTGTAGAATTAGTGTGTTCACACTTCACACCTGGAAGGATTTGCATTAAAGATTTGAGCTGAGCATTGTTTTGAGACACTTTCTAGCCATTTTCCTGTTAGCCCTTTGATCACGTGGAAGCGACCCATCTGATGCCACGTCACTGTAAACATTGACTGCCACATTTTAATGTGGGCCTAATAATAATCTTAGAGGGGGCCTCCCTGAGAATAGTGAATAAGTACTTACTGTGCCCGAAAGACTGAGTTGGTCTAGATCCACTCAAATGGATCTCCCATTTTCTTTCCCCTTCTTGTTTTAGAAAACGTCTACTCTTGCGTAGATATTCCTCTTGGTCTTCCTATTACACTTTTTTGTTTCCTTGTGGTATTTCTCAATACCAGGATTCCTGGTTTTTGTGACTGTATTTACATTGAGTTAGAAGCCATGCTATTTTATCCTCATCTCCACCTATACATAATATGTCTTGAGTATATTTTATCAATTAAGATAATTAATCCCAATTCCAAGACTTATCTATTATATCAGATAGGTAAACAACCCTCCCAGCCACTTTTCTTAGCAATATAAGGATTAAACAAGACCCTGCACTGAGCATTTGGATCCCTGGGTTGAACAGAGAGGTGTATCAGAAGCATCCACAGCCCATTTATGCCCATATTTGGAAATAATGTTTCTCAGACATATGGTCTTGTATGAGCAAGAGTCACAGCAGTCACTTTATGGTGAGTCATAAATGTCTTCAGCATCAGCTGACTTCAAAAGAATAGGGGAAGACAGTTTTAATTCGTGAAATAATGCATTCCATTAGAGAAGAGACATTTGTGATCCACAATTCAGAATTTTAGGGAAACACAGACTCTATAAAAGTATGACATAAAGTAAAATTGCTTTATTATTCAACAGCAAGGTGGGTTTTTGCTCCCTTTAAAGTGTAATTTGCTACTCTGCAAGCATTATATTTGTGTCCAGGAAACTGAATAGCTGCAACAAACCCAACGGAATAGTGCTTTGTACGTGTTGGCCTCTTGCACATCAGTTTCACTTCCTGCTCTCTAGTGGCACCATAGCTCATCCTAGCAGGACAGTCAGTTGGCAACTGCGTTCTGAACTCCTGCAGGGTTCTCAGCAGCAGCTAAGTGATGAATGGCCAGAAAGTCCATGGCCAACGATAGGGAAGGGAATGTCCACTGTGAGTGCAGTCACCATTTTATTGAAGCTGGCAGGAGAGCCACTGTCATTCCTGAAGTCCAGAAATTCTTTAATAAAGGCCAGAATTTTTGAAAACTAAACTCTTCTTTTAACCAAACTAACCCTACTAAGCTAAAGTAAAATTGCAGCTTGTAAATCCATCTTTTGTCTATTATAATGAACAGATTAGCTGCATTTTGGCAAAGGCTTACTAGGCATGGAGTACACTGAATGTGATTATCAGTTAATTCTTATTTTAAAAATAAAGGGTTGGAGCAAATTGAGCCTATTCTAAAAAATGTCACAATTGTCTCACCTGGTTGATAGATTTATTCAAATTTTCTCTAATTCCTTTTAGATTATCGAGATGCTAGGTTATAGATACTTTAAAAGATCAAAGCCAATTAAAAAGAACAGCAATTCTTTCTGCAATTTAGATTACTCTTTTCATGGCAGTCACTTTTCAACTCGCCTACATTTATTTTATGACCATAATATATTCTTTTTATTTCTTGCATAAAAGAACTAGAAATTCGATTTTCACACGCCCACCTTCTAATCATGATATCATAATTACACCACATTTTCTACTTTAAATGCCTATAACACGCTAATGGGATCCTTGGCATTCTCATACTAAAGATCTTGCCATTGCACCAATATTCATGATTATTTGGATGAAGTTGAATTCATTACTTAAATAGTTATAACTCTAAATTCTGCATTTCAGCGCTGTTTGACCATGCCACTTTTGAAATGCAAGTGTTGCCGATACAACAATATTGAGATGGTGACACTTATGGGGTAATGAGGTCCCAGGGGTCCTGTCCCATGAATGGGATTGAAGTCTTTCATAAAAAGTTGGCTGTCATGTTCTGTCACTTGTCCTCCTTTCCACCAGGTGAGGACACTTAGGTGTCTCTAAGCTTTTAATCTGGAGGATTCAGTACCGCCTAGAAAATCAAAACCACCAGACCTTTGGTCTTAATATTTAGAAATAATATTCTGTTGATTATTTAGAAATTTCCCAGTCTCAGGTATTTTTTCCAGAAGACCTAAGACAAGCAAAAACCCTGGATTACAAAGTTTTGCACTCTAATCTCATCTCTGTTGAGACACAGTTGCTTTAGATTTTCTTTGTGGTTCTAATAATGGTTCGTTTTGAGATTTGCTTTATTTTCAAATCCATATAGATACTCAGAAAGCTATTTATTATGAGATATTGCCTCTGGCACTCAAGGAAGTTGAAAAGCATCTCGTCAATATCTTGTACATTGAAAGTCCAGAAAAGTTGGTGATCTACATAGTCCCAGGCCTAACCTGAAGATCTGAGAGCCAAAGGAGTCCATATCATCTCAGGAAATCCTTAGGGGTGTATGTGTCAGGGCCTACTGCAGAAGACAGTCCTTGTCCCAGCTCAACCAGAAAGCAAATTTACTCTTTCTCCAACTTTTTGTTCCACTCAATTCATGGAGGAATGGATGATGGACATTTAGGTTTACACAGCCTACCAGTTCCAGAGCTAGTCACCTCTGGAAACGCTTTTGTGAGCATACTCAGAAATATTTTGCTGACTCTGTGTATTCATAACCTAGTTAATTAAGTACACAAAATTAAGTGTTAATTCTTCATTTAGAGAACACTTTCTTCTTTCTTTCTTTTATTATTAATTATTATTATTATTATCATTTTATTTTATTTTACTTTTGCTATATTTAGGGCAGGGTCTACAAGGTGTTCAGAGTCTCACTATGTAGATTGCACTCCTAGTGCTTCTCCTGTTCTCAGCCATCGAAGTGCTGGGATTACAGGTACGAGCCACCATGCCCAGTCTCAATCACCATATCAGCATGCCCCCGAGGCAGGGCCTGCAAGGCAAGGCGGGAATCGAACCCTGACTCTGTGCTCTGCCATAGCAGGCAGTTTAGTTTGCCGAGCTATCAGGCCGCCCCTTTGGAGAGCACTTTCAGTAACTCCTCTTTCAGTGGGTTACAACCTTGGTTTTTCTATTAGGTCTGTTTTTTTTTCAAGCTCAAGTCAGCCTCATCTGACGTCGGATGTCTTATGGATCTTGTTTTGATTTATTACCTCTAAGCTTTTAATCTATATGTTAACCTGGGGTTTTCATCTTCTTAATCATCATGAATCTCTATTCTTCTCTTTCACTGTAACTCAAGTTTTCTTGAGTTTTTGTTTGTTTATTTAATGACTTGTTTTCTCTTTTTTGACAATTTTTTAATATATTTTTTAAAAAGATGTATCTGTGGTACCTCTTCAAGACTGTATGCCTAAATAAATATATATGCTTCACAAATTAAATGTATGGACATATTTTTATATAAAAAGTTCAGGTGTTAAATGATCTTACAAAGACACACAAAAATTATTTCATATCAGAAGTTTTAAAGCCTTATACAATTGTATTCTAATTCTCAATGTTACCAAGAAAAAATATTCTAGTGACACACTATTTCCACATATTTTCATTTTTCTTTTCTTTCTTTAGTTATTCTTATACTGTTTGGAAGTATCTTGCCTTTTTTCTAGCATAACTATTAAGAACTTAGTAGAAGAACTGTTTTTTTAGTATAAGTTCTTAGCATAGATCTTAGTATAAGAATCTTCATTTTTCTAGAAGTCCTCAATGATGCTTTTTGGGGCGGGTCTGTTTTGATGTAATGTAAGAATCTGTATCCTATTCTGCATGAAGCCAGATTGTAAGCATTATTCTCAAAACAAACAAACAAACAAACAAAAAAACCATACCTACTCTATGATCCCAAAATTCCACTTCTGGGCAGATATACAGAGGAAATAAAATCACTAGCATTTTTTTTTTTTCTTTTTGTGGCCAGCTCAGCTTACCCTGTGAGCAGGCCTGGAGTGACATGTGGTGCCAGGGATCAAACCATTGACCTTGCACTTGCCTAAACTTGCCTAAGCAGGTGCTTTAGACTGCTGAGCTATCTCACCAGCCTCAAATCACTGGTATTTTAAAGAGACGCTGGCATCTCCACGTTTATAACAACGTCACTAATAATAGTCAGGATGTGGGAACAACTGAAATATCTGCCTACATGAAAAGATTAAAAATGTAGACACATGAAGATATATTTTTAATTTTTTTTTTATTATTATACCTGCCTCCCCCCTGTCTTGGGGACAGGGATGTAGATCCAGCATTTGGCGAGGGGATCGAATCGGGTCCCTGTGGCCACCTAAGCTTTTCTAAGCAGGTGCTTTAGACCACTGAAGCCCCAAAGGATATATTTTTGAGTCTCCATGGAGAAGGAAATCCTTCCATTTGTGACAAGAAGTAATCCAAAAGACGCTAACTAAAGTACAATTAGCCAAGCATAGAAATCAAGCACTATGTGAGAAGCTCAATTCACAGTAATGGCAGGATGATTCACAGAGGTTAGAGGAGTGATAAGGAAATGGTAGAAATGGATGAAATGGTACAAATTTTCAGTAACAAAGTGAACAAGTTCTTGAGACTTAATGTGCAGCATAGTGACTACAGTTAATGTCCTATATCTTGAAATGGACTAAGAGTAAATCCTCAGTGTCTTTCCCTAGTGGGTGATAATGTAAGTTGATATAAATATTAATTAGCCTGAGCACGGTGAACTGCTCGTAGGATATATACATATTAACACATGTTGTGCACCGTAAGTATATTTTATTTTTTGTCAGCTACAACTCGCCGAACTGAATAAAATAACATTCTTAAAATTTTAATCAATAGGGCCTGGCCAGATAGCTTAGCAGACAAAAGCACCTGTTCAGGGGCAGCATATAGACTGGGGTTCAATCCCTGGCATTCTGTGCTGGCCCAGTCCCTGGAATGCGCTGAGACAGCAATTGAGATGGGTGTGGTGGTGTGATCCCAATGCTTGGGAGGCTGAAAACAGGAGGATCAGTACGCGTCCAATCTGTGTAGTGAGACCCTATAGGCCCTGCACTAAATATATTTTTAAAAATTCACCAATAAGTTAACTAAGAAAAGAAATATTACACATTTTGTAGGCTATGAATCCTTTCACTCAATAACAATCTCTGTCATTGAAAAGTAAAAGGGGCCAGAGATAATATTAAGTAGATGGGCATAGCTGTGTTTCAAAAAGTTTCATTTACAGTAAGAAGCTATGGCTGACATGTGATCTAGGTATCACAGTTTCCCACCTGTGATCTATCATGTAGATCAGTACAGTCTTTAAAATCTGACAATGCTCAGAAAAAATAAAATATCACCTGTTATTTTCTTTGATTTATTCTTTCTAGTTTTTGCTCTGCTGTGTTTTTTTTTTGTTGTTGTTGTTGTTTTGTTTTTGTTTTTGTTTTTTTGTTTTTTTTTAACTATACAGAGATTACTGGAGTTTGTTACTCTTATCTTTATGTGAATTGATTCATCTTTTTTCTTATTTCTTCAAAAGCATTTCATTAGTCAGAGTTTTGCAGAGAAATTGAATCCAGTAGGACGTACACAGGTATTTAAGTAACTCATATCTATCTATCTATCTATCTATCTATCTATCTATCTATCTATTTATCTATCATCTATCATCTATATATCTTTCATCTATCCATCTTCCAAATACATAATATGTGACAGTAGGTTTGAGATTTGACAATGGTTAATAATAAATTTCAAAAGCAGGCAGGCCTAGACTTGGGAGCTCATGATACAGATGAATTTGAAACATAATATTATGGAAATATTTTGTACTAAAACAACAGTGTTTTCATTTTATTCTGAGTATTGATGGACTGAATAAGGTCTAACTAAATTATGGAAATGCATCTGCTTTATTTATTAAAATGTTAATGTCAAATAAAATAGTCCTCTCAGAAATATACGGAATAATGGCAGATATAGGGGCATTCTGCTGTCTAGTTGACACATAAAATTAACCAGCACATATTTCTCTTGTCCACCTCAGCATGTATTTTTAGTTGATTTTCAATAGCTCATTCTTTTATAAGATCCTATGTTTTGTTTCCTTTTACTATACCTTTGTTGAGATATAATAATACAGTATATTTATGTTAGTTTTATTTACTTTTGTTTTGTTATAATATTTCTTTACTCTTTGACCATTCATCTTCACTTTCTGCCAGTATCTGTTTCATGTTACACACTGTAGTCACATACAGGTATCCACTCTGGATGTGCCAACATCTCCACCGGTTCTTTTGTAAGATTTAATGTAATAAAAATAACTAATTAATGTTGCAGTCTGTGTGGGTGGCATTTTGTGCAGGAGCCTCACTAATTATACAAACATGAGGACCACAACTTATTATTATCAGAAATTCCCCTAAGCACCATGTCTGCACAATTTTAATCTAATCAAATCTCTTAGGAAAAAATCTTCCATGGTCCTCACTTGGGAAATATAAACCCAACTTCCATCTTTAAGGAAGACACATGATAGAAAGTGGGATTGGAAATCTTTCCGTTATTTAACTCCTTTATTCTCAGTATATGTGATATCCCCTACTAGTTTCATCCTAACGTCCCAGATTCAAAGCATCTTTGACTCCATTTCTTCAGAGGTAAGGCTACCATATCTTTTCTGCAATGTTCAGAGAGCAGCAGTCCCTGTCATACCTTCAAAAGAAGATATATGGAATTATAAAAGCTCTTTGTTCATATACTCAATAAAAGAAACCTTCCCTCTTCGCCCTTCTCATTCCTACCTTATGACATAACAGGTAACTTTGGTGAGCATTTCTGAAGTTTTGTCAGATTAGTAATCATAAGCCCTCCCCTTTATTTTTTTTTTGCTTCGTCCTCTTCAGGCATTTAGATTTTAGATTCCTCCTCACTGACAAATGCGGTTTTCTCTCATCCATCTGTTTCCTATCTTCTCAGAATTTGTTGACATGTCTCTTCTCATTACTTGAAACTTTTCTTATTTGCCCTAGGTATTTCTTCATCTAAAAATGTTTATCCTGTACAGTCACGATAATGACTTTTTAAAGTGTCCAAGCAAATACATATGCTCTTAACATACCATGTTTAATTGTAAAATAGGCAAAATTTTTTCTTACCAAATTCCATATAGTTTCATATGCATTATAAATAGGACAAGAAACAGGCGGGAAAGATGATAACCCTCAGTGAGCCTCAGTGTGATGTGTTTGAGGGGAGAAACATTGATGTCTTCATTACTTTTCTCTCAGTCCTGGGATAAAATACCAGACACACAAAACTGAAAAACCAAAGGTTTATTTAGCTTGCAGCTTGTGGAGGTTTCAGTCCATATTAAGCTAGCTCCAAGGCAGAATGGCACATGGCTGAGAGCAGTGCAGTTCATGGTGGTGGAAATCAGCAGAACGGTAAGATGTCAATGGCAAGAGCAGCAGCAGCAACAGCAACAACAGAGAAAAAAATTCTAACAACCATTCAAGAAATTAAAATGTTCACTGAAAACTATCAAACCATTTGAACAAAACTGAAGATATGGCAGATCAACCTCCTCATCCTCTGCCCCACCCACCCTGGCACCTCCTCGCCATGCCAGAGTGACATCCTGCTCCAAAGAGTCTGACAGACAGACCTCTTTATCCTTGGCCCCATCCATCCCAGCACCTTCGCACCATGTGGGAGAGAATCGCTGCTCCACAGAGTCCACCAGCCTGACCGCTTCATTCTCTGACCCCATCTGTCCCAGGTATGTCAAAGAGAGGGTAATCAGACAGAACTTAAATGAACTAAGTTGAATACAAATGGCCAATTTTTTTTTTTTTTTTTGAGACAGGGTCTCACTATGCAGTTGAGGCTGGCCTTGAGCTCACTTTTGTAGCCCAGGCTGGTCTCGAACTCGCACTGATCCTCCTGCCTCAGCCTCCCGAGTGCTGGGATTACAGGCGTGCGCCACCACGCCCAGCTTCAAATGGCCAATTTAATATCTGCTTAGCTACACAGACATAGAGATTGCTCTTATTGTATAAAATACAACCTCATTAGTTACAAAATTTTGTCAACTGCTAAATATCACTACTCACTATTAGTGTTCCTAATTCTAGTTCTGTAAATACAAAACTATAACTGTCTTAACCATATAATCATTTTTTAGTAAGAATTATGCTAATGATATAACTGCACCAAACTCTACACCAATGGTCAGAGGACAGAGGACAGTGCTATAAACAATGACAATGTGAAAGAGCAAAATTCAATTTCACGACCCAAGCCCACCTAGGGCAGATACAGAAGACAATAATATAGAAAGGATATAGAGGAAAACAGATCAGAAATAATCTCTGAAGCAAAAAAGTATATGTCTGAATTAATAGCTTCTTAAGTAAAGAAAAAACTACAGAATGGTAGAAAGGAAATTAAATAACAAATAATCTCTGGAATAAAATAAATCTCTGAAGTAACAGTGTCTGAAGTAAAGAGACAACTGCAGAAGGGTAGAGAGAAAATCAGATCAAAAATAATATTTGGAGCAAAAAAAGAAAGGATAACCATAATGAAAGAATTTATAACTACTTCTGAAGAAGACGCTGATTAAAAAATAGCGATTAGAAAAACGATGGACTCCTTGAATGAGCAATATAGAAAAGAAATAATTCGCATGAAGCAGAATCAAAGAAATATATAAGAATTTAAAACCTTCATGACAAAGTAGCAAAGCAATCTGAATGAAAGTGAAGACAGAGCTTCAGATATTGAAGACACTGTTGCATCTAGTGAAAAGGTAAGAAAGGATCTCTTAAAAAGTGAAAATACACATTCAGACATTGAAGACAAGATTTTAGCTAACAATCACACAGAAGAAAAGATCTCCTAAATATAACAATGGATCAAGAAATAATAATTCAACAGCTATGAAATGGTGCAAAGAAAAACAATGGAAATTTGATAGGTGCCAATTCAAAAGAAAGAGTCCATAGAAATGGCAAAAGATTATTTGAAGAAATAATAGCACAAAATTTCTCAAATATGGGAATGTAATTTATTTATATAAATGAGGCATGCAGAATTCCAAATAACCCTGACCAAAATGAATCTTATAAATCTATACATAAATCCACATAATTAAAATCTTAAATTTTATCCCATGAGTAAAATATTAAAAGCATGTGAGAAAATAAACAGATCACTTGAAAAAAAATTAAAGTGGTCCATCAGAATGACTGTAGTTCTTATGACAGAGCCTCAAAACAAGATGATCTCGGAGTGAAGTATATAAGGTCCTGAAAGACAACAACTTCCAATACAAATTGATGTAGCCTGCAAAACTATCTTGCAAAATTAATAGAGAAATGAGAATCTTCATGACAAAGAGCTATTGAAGAAATTCATGACCACCAAAGCAACAGAAATAAAAGTAAACAGTATTTCAAGAACAGTGAAAGAAAGAAATCACCATGCAATCACTTAAACAAAGGTCGATAGTAAGAAACCCAGGGCAGAAAAATAACATGGTAAAGATAAGTCGAAGCACAACTATTATGATCAATAATGCAAATGGCTTCAATTCACCTGTTTTAAAAAATATTGGGAGAATTAATTGAGAAGCACACTCCAGTAAACAGTATGTACAAGAAAAAGTTTTAAATCCAAAAGAAATTTGTAGACTGAAAATCAAAAGATGGAAAATAATCTTCCATGCAACATGAACTCACAAGAAAGGGGTAGGTTTTCTGTTTGAAGGTAATATGAACTTCAAACCAATAATGATGAGAAGAGGTAAACAAGGTCATTACATTCCTTTTATGGGAAAACTTCAAGAGGAATAGATAACAATCATAAATATGTATGCACCAAATATGGGCACACCCAACTGTATAACACAGTTATTACAGAGTCATGAAAAATTAAACAAAAATAACGCAATCTTAATGGGGAAACTTAGTTTTCCATTGTCAGAAACAGATCAACTAGACAAAAAATTACCAAAGAACTAACATGATTGAACCAAACCTGTGGGAAAATTGCACTTAGTAGACATTTACAGGGTGTCCCACTCAATAACATCAAAATACACATCTTTCTCCACTGCACATGGGAATATTCTAAATTAGACAATATACTAGCCCACATAATATTCTTAAGTAAATCAAAAGCAATTGAAATTATCACTTGCATAATATCTGACAAAAGTTCAATGAAATTGGAAGTTAATGATAAAAGTTATGGAAAACAAATAACACCCTCAGAACAATGAAGAGGTCACAAATGAAAATAAGAAAAAATTATACAATATCTCCAAATAAATGAAAATCCTGACACAATATACCAGAATTTGAGGGCCTCAAGGAAAGCAGTCCTAAGATGACAATTTATAGCAGTGAATTCTCCAGTCAAGAAAATAAACAAGTGAAAAATAACCTATTGTTGTACTTCAGGGTTCCAGGAAAAGACTAAATCAAACTTATTGTCCATACCAGAGAAAAATTATAAGTATCCAAGTAGAAATTAATGTAATGGAGACTAAGAAAACAAGACAACGAATTAATGAATCAAGAATCTGTTTCTTTGAATGAATAAACTCAACTGATAAGCCCTTATGCAGCTTTATCACAAAAGGAAAGAAAACAATAATACTATGAGAAATGAGAAAAGTGAAATCATTACAAAGCTTGTGGAAATTCACAAGAGCATCAATATCTACCTTGAAAATATTTACTCTTATAGGATGGAAAACCCCGAAGAAATGGAAAGATTCGTAGGTATGTGTAAATTAGCAAGATTTAATCACGAAGACATAAAAACTCTGAATTATTCAATATTAATTAATGAAATTGAAAATGTATTTAAGGACTTAGAAACAAAGCAAAGCCCAGGTCCTGATGGATTCACTGATGAATACTGTAAGAAATTTAGAGAATATTTAATGCTAGTTCTCCTCAAGTTCTTTATTCCCTAACTCATGTCTGGGAACAAGTA
>PVJA010007235.1:7981-69644 GCA_004027025.1 Myocastor coypus | reverse complement strand
CTAATCTGCATATAGATCAGCCTCCCCCAACTCATTCAAATATACAGTGTGCTGTCTTCAGTAACATTTTTGAATAAATGAGATACTCATGCATAAAATGTAAAGAAACAATTCTATTACTTATGTTCAAACTGTTTTGCAAATTTAATTTATTGATGAGCACAAACTTTGCTTATTCAATTGAAAGATTTCTTTTGTAGCAAGTCAAGAGCATTCAAGTGATACTGATAAGTGTCATGGCTTGGGGTTTTGCGCAAGGTGAACAATATAATACAGTACAATTTTATAATACTTTATAATGAATCAAGTGAGGAATTATATGCAACAAACAAGTGCAGGACACCTGTCTACACTCTAAACAATAAGGAATACAGCTGAGTGTCTCTAGAGCTCATAACAACAGCTCCCACAAGTCCCTCTGGAGAACTTGCTATGGGCAAAGCGCACAAGAAAGTCTCAAGCAGATCCACTTCACAGATGTATGTTAGAAAGCCCCAAGGATCAGTGGCGGAAGCTAGGAAATCTTTGCCAGTGGGATGAAGGATTGGTACAACCTGGTTGAGAGATCTGAACTAGAGCTAGGAATCAATGCTCAAAATAAGCACGAAAATACTCCCCATAGTACCACAGCCATGCTCAGCAACAGTGATGTCCCGAGATCCTCGAGCAACAAGGAAAGCCTAATTCCCATCAGCAAAGCCATGCGACAAGCTTCTTCCATGAGGCTGAGTAGTGCACCGTCTTCCCCTCCAGAGCCAGAAAGTGATGCTCAAGGCTCCAAAGCGGCTCCAAAGTTCATTGGGAAAGCCAGCAGGACAAGGTCCTCCAACAGAACAGCCCAAGAGAGCCAGCAGACTCCAACACCTTCTCCAAACAGCAATCCCGACAGCATTTCGGCAGCTTTTCCTGTTGGTATTTGTGCTATTAGCAACAACACTTAGGCGGGCCTCCCGCATCCAGCACCGTGCTAGCTCAGTTCAGCTCGGTGGAACAAGTTGATCACCTGTTACAAATTTACTACAATCCACCCCTGGCCAACTGGATAATCATAAACATTTCTTTAAACTGGTCTTTGTTAGCAAATTTGTGAAAAGTTAACTTGTCTTGATCTATTTAGATTTATATTAATTATACAAATACATATACACATTTTAGTACTTATTTCTGTACCAAAAAAAAAATTTTTCAAGAGTGATCTAAATTGAAGATTAGAACACAATACTTCGATGAAGTAACCTGATTAGAAACATATGCAAAGATGGCATTAAATCATTAAAAGAATTATTATAATCACAATCCTTATTTCTCAATAATTTTTACAAAGAATGGAAAGATGAAAAACCAGGAATCCTCTGCAACTTAAACACACTCATCTTCAGGGGAAAAGCTTCAGTTCATGTTTATACTGTCCGGTTTTTAACAATAACATTGTCCTCTATTTCATTCATCCTTGTAATCGAAGGTCTATTAGAGCCACCTTTCTGGCCAAATGATTCGTATCACTTTATTGGCTCTCTGTTTTTAACTTCAAGCATAGATCTGGTCAAAAGCTCTCAACAGTAAAGATGCCACCTTCTTAATAGTAGACTACATTAAATTTTTTTCTTAACGCACACAGGCAATATCTCTAAACACAAGAAAAATGCAGACCAAATTTCTGCCAAAGCTCAGTACACTGCCAGAGTCCAGCAGCCAGTGCAGTTCTTCTCAACTGAAGCTCCTGATCTTCATCTTAACTGGCAGCATTTCTATCAGTACTCTGATTTTCCAGGCTCCAATCAGAATCTCCATTATAGTTTACAGTATACAAATTGCTCCCTTTGATCAGTCTTTCAAAACATCTCCAAAATAGATCTAAAGTTTTTTATTTTTATTGTTGTTGTTGTTTCTTTGTTTGTTAAGACATATGGCCAGGCAACAGCTCAGTAATAATCCCGCTCTTCTAGTGCCAGTCTTGTAAAGGCTTGGGTTTCTTTTGCAATATGAACAGTATAATACAGAATAGTGTAATACATTTTATAATACTTTGTAATGAATCAATCAAGGAATTGTATGCAACAAGTATAGGAAACCTACTCACACATTAAACATTAAAGAGTTCAGCTGTGGGCCTGGAGCTTGTAGCATGCCAACAAGTCCATCTGGAGGCCTAGAACCCACAACGATTTCTCCTACAGGCCTGCTTCACAGATGTGTGCTAGAAAGGCCCAAAGACCCGTGTCGGAAGCTACAAAGTCTATGCCAGAGGGAGGAAGGATTGGTAATAGCAGGATGAGAGAACTAGAGCTAGCAAGCAATGCTCAGAATAATCACCAAATGACCCCAAAGTACCACAGCCATCCTCGGCAGTAGTGAGGTTCCAAGCTCCTCCACTAACGAGGAAAGCCCAGCACAGCCAATGCAAAAAGCGTCTCCATGAGGCTGACTAGTGCACGGTTGTCTCCTCCAGAGCCAGACAGTGATGCTCAAGATGATGAATGACCAAAGCTGATTCAAAGTTTAGTGGAAAAGTCAACACGACAAGTCCTTCAACAGAGCATCCTGTGAGAATGGGCAGCCTCTAACAGCCTCTCCAAACACCAACCCTACCAGCATTTCCGCAGCATCCTTGTTCTGCACTTATGCTGCTGGCAGCATCCCTTGTGTGGGTGTCCCTCAGGCAGCACAACCCTACCTTAATGCAGCTCAGTGTAATAAATCGACGACCTGTTAGGAATCCACTACAATACGTGAAGAAAGTCTAAAATCACTGTTGTGTTACTAAAAGAAGACAAAAATCTCTAAGTTTTACCCAAAGTTTTAAAACTGTATGGGATATATATAATTTCATATATATGTCTATGTATAAAGTTCCACACATATAATTTCATATGTTTTCCCATATTTATAATTCCACAATAATTTCCATCTGTATATGAACTGCGGATTTCACAGTTGCACTTGAACTTCACTTTCAGCACTTTGGGGGCTTTCAATATCATTTAGTGAATGCAAGAAAGTAATAAAGAAATTAGTAAGGTAAGGAAACACAGTAGAAACTTCCCTGAATTGGACCATATTTTATAGAATATCAAAGTACATCATCATTTGGTTTAACATACTTTAAATTTAAAGTCCTATGAAAGACCAAATACCACTTCAAATATTTTGTCTTCCATTCTACTAACTTCAAAAAAAAAAAGATGCATAAGGACCTTTTTTACACCATTAAGAATGATGTCATTGTAGCCAACTTATACGTTTACATGAGTATAATTATGATTATTTTATTATGAATAGTAATCATTGTTAAGGGACAGATTAAAATGCTAAGTATAAGGTCCTTTCCGAAGTAGTTCTAAATGGAAGCAGTGAATTTTACGAAAGCTCACATATAACATTCAGAGTTGTTTTTCCTCCTGAGAATCCTATCTCTGCCTTTCAGTCTCTCAAGGCCTGAATAATTAGTATAAATAGATACCATGCATATTGAAGAGCTTCGCCACTAAACATTTTTGAAGCTTTTTTGTTACATGTGATAAGAAGAGTAAATGCACTTATTTTTCCATTTTTTAATGAGACATTTAAATTCTCTTCCTGAAAAAGAGAGTAGTAATGTGTACTTATAAAGGCAAAGTTAAATTATTTTAGGAAAAACATATCCTTCTTCAGAAATTAAAAGAGCTTTCTCTCTGAAAATTGGAAAATTGAAATCTGAAGACAGGGCATTTATTATGTGGACTATTTTGCCATTTAATCAGTGCATTATTTTCCCAATAGGGAAGGGACACCCCGAGAATGCACGCTATAACTATCTTGTGTGTTTTGTCCTCTTTGTCTTTCTTCATTCATTTTTATATACTCTTCACTGGTCAATTCTATTGTTATTTTCTTCTTTGCAGTTTTTAGTGCAGGACATCTACATATACAAAAGGCATTTTAAATAACAAGATAATCACCTCCAAGGCAGATCCACTCTTAGTCTGAAGGAAGAACCTTAAAGAATCCAAAGGTAGCCACCATTCTATACAAAACTCTCTCCTGCATGACTCAACCTAATGCAAGCAATGATGGGATTCAGGTCAGCCACGAAGAATACACCGTAGTGCAGGCTCTGCTGAGGACACTCACAGTGCAGTTCTACCGTTGTGCTACCCTTGCTCTCCTGCTATCTGACTGGAACACTAAAAACTGCGCAGTCAGCTTCTCTCCGCCATGGCCCTCTTGGCCGCTTCCATGGAGTTACACCTTACTTCCTCATCTTTCTCAGTATCCTTTCCTCAACTGAGAAGCATCTGGGTTGCTTCCAAGACTTAGATATGAGAAACTGTGCTTCTACAAACATGAGTGCACATAAATCGCTGTGGTATTATGTTTTCAGTTCTTCTGAAAAAAAAAAAAATGCCCAGGATATAACTAAGTTTTACTTAACTACTCTTAAGTCAAATCAATCAGACCCACGTGCAAATGCCCTATTGTCTCCTTAGTGTAAGAAACTGAAAAAGCAAATAAAGCTGAAGGGTTCAGTAGGTACTGGGATAAGGGAATGAACCTTAAGGAGGGATGTATTTAAGTGAGGAGAAGAAGAGGAGATGGAGTGATAGAGTTTTATTTAGGTATGTTAAGAAGAATGGCTTGGACAATTGTACTAGGGATTTCTTCTGGTCTATGGAAAGGAACAGTTAACTCTTAATTTACTTTGCTCTTCATTTTTCTTGTCACTATTTTTCATTTTTTCCTTTCTTTTTCAAATTTTGCATGCATATATCTGGTAATCTGAACCACTAACTGGAAGACCATACTGTGCAGTGCAACAAATACTGTTGAATTCTTAGTATTTTATTTAGTGAAAGTCTGTATGATTTCTAATTTTCATTACTATTTTGCATTCTATTTAAAAATAAAAAAAATACAAAAAAATCTTTTTCACTTCATTGTCTCATTTTTCAGCAAGTAGCACTGCCTTTATAACACTTTGGAAAAAAAAAAAAAAGTTAGGCTGGACACAGACTCTGAGCTATTCTCCATGAGTGGAGGCTTATAGCCAAACTGCTATGGTTCGTTTTCAATCTTCTTTCTCAAAATGAAACTCTAAAAAGAAACCTGACAATGAGTAGAGACCTCTTCAACAGGTTAAGAATTGGAAAATAAGTCACAAGAAGGGATAATGGATCAAAATAAGTATACAGTGTTACATTTTGGTGATTTAAGCATACTTTTGTTTCTTATTTAAACGTTGTCTGGTTTAGTGTGTCAGAAAAAAATGAAAATCTTTATTTTCATCCTTTTGCCTATAAGTAACAAGGAGACTAAAAGAGCAAAGAAAAGAGCAAAAAATATGCTATTGGGATCACCATAAAGCAATGACAAATTCCTCTTAAATCACAGTCGACAAGAAAATTTAAAAGACTGATAACTCTCAATATAGGATAAATCATATTTTCCATCTATCAACCTGGCCTTATCTATCTGTGTTGCTACTGGAAGAAGTATCATTTTTCTGACAAGCTGTTGCTCTTAGCAACAAGTCATAGTGATACTTTCTTTGATTATAACTAAAGAGCAATATTCATTCCTGTTACATGGGTATAAAGTATAATTTAAAGCTCATTAAAAGTGTAGCAGGTGTTCACGTATAAAGTGAAAAAAAAAAAAAAAAGGAAAGAATTTCTCTATGGCTGAGCTGTCAGGGCTCTAAAAGCCTAATTTATTTTGCATAACCTTTTAGCAAATAGACATGATTATAATAGAGAGAAGAGAAATGCAAACAATATATGCAGGAAAGTAAAGGGACTTAGCCTTTTGATTTGACCTTGATTCCCGCCCTTTGAAAATATTACAGTCTTTTAACAATTGCAGCTTTGACATATAACACACTTTTCTTCCCAGGAGATAGAAATTCTTCAGACATTTTCTTAGCATAAAAGCTGCTCTAAAGTAGAAAATGAGGAGGTGCATAAGCTGAAACAGAGTCGGTTTATATTCACTGCAAAGCAGGCAGGGAATGAATGTTCAATCAGCCAGCTCTTTCACAGCTTTGTTTTTCATGTGGAAAGCTGTTACTCTGCAGAGAGGAAATTCACACTCAAATTCAAAGTAAGGCTTGCAGTTGGAACTATTTATCAATACTTTCAATTGTTGGCCCGAATTTGGTAAATTGTGAGGAGGAGATACATCTATAAGATGACTCATGATTAAAACTGGAAGTTATTCAAATGGAGATTGAAAAGTACTGTGAATGTTTACTTTTCTCAAACTAATTATATTTTAAAAATACATTAACTTCCTTCAAAACATCAGTGGTTGCTTCAAATGCACTTTTCTCCTCATTCTTGCCACTCTCTGAAGTAATTCTGAAAGTGTCCTTATAAGGTATAATAAGATATGCACTGAATGCTCTTGGAGAGTTTCATTCAATGCAAAAACAGGCTGGGAAATCTTAGGACCTACATGAATCCTGTTGATCCTGTGTGACACCATGTGACTTCTGGCTCTTTCTAAAGGTCAAGATGACTATAAAAGATTAACAGTTTGAGTGTGTTCAGGATATAGATACACTATGTTTACAGCAGGACAATTTGTAATAGCCAAATCTTGGAAACAACAAAAATGCCCATCATCTGAAGAACGGTTCAAAAACAGGTGGTATTTCTATATAATGGAATATTACTCAACTATAAAGAATGATAAACTAGAAGACTTCATATATAATGGATGTATCTTGAACATATACTCATACGTGAAGTAAACCAGACTTGCATGTGTAAACATTGTACAATCTCCCTAGGATAAGAACTCAAAAGAAGACATAAAAATGGAGAGGTGTAACACAGCTGAATGGAAACCAAGGACTTAAGGGTTAAACAAGGAAGTTACTTCAAGCAGAAAAGATAGAAAATGTAGCTGGAGAAAAACCATACACTTATATACATTGGAATAATTACATAATGGTCCTCAGAACCTCCAAAAGTTTTTTCACACTGATGATAGCAATGGGTAATACTGAAACTATGCTTGAAATACATGTCATTTTGGTCTTTTAGATGTTTGCCGCTTCTAATGTAACTTCAGTTACTGCTATACTCTCTCTCAAGTAAATAGTTGGTATACAAGAAAACAAAAAAGGTAGTAAATGAGAGTAAGACAATAGAAACATGTATGATTGACAGGCTACAATATTGTATATGCTTTGGTTTTTAAATTTCTGTGTAAAATGTGTAACTGCCTTATTACATTCCATAGAGATTTATTAGGATGCTTGATAGAAAATACTGATTCCAAGTTAAGTCTAAAATTTTGATACTCAGAAAGACAGTGAGGTTAAGCTCAAGTATCTATGTTATACAGTAATAGTTTCAATAAGCTTTTCTTCTGGAGGGCGAAATATAAAAGTTTAGAGACCAAAAATTAGAGAAAAGGAAATGCTACAAGGATAGCCAATATTTTGGCCCTAGGCTTTCAAAGTCAATAAGGACTCAGGACATAAGATAACCTGTGATATAATATTCTATAACTCAGTGGTTTCCCAAATTTTCTGTTCAAAGAAATTATGGGGCTACAGAGGTAATGGATTAAAGATGTATAGTAAGGAGAGTCACTTAGAGAGAAAACATTCTCTCATGCTTTCAGAGAGAGCAATCTGGTCAAGCAATGGCCGTGACCCATCCAGACAGTTGACACTGACAATAGTTTGGAGATTTTGGTATACATGTCTTGATTTAACTTGCTCTTAAACACAGAACAGAAAAATTTAACCACGAGGCATAAAATGTAAATCTGGATTAGTATGCTGAGCTGTAAATAACTTAAATCAACAGCTTCCATCATTGACAGTTTTGCCAATAAACCACTGAGATGATGGAGCATTGGCTTATATATACAAATACTTCCTCTTAGTTCAATGAGAAGAAATTTTTGTACTAATAATGATTAGAAAAATTATCACTTCTACACTCTGTGCTCTATATAACTACTATGAGGACAACAATATGCATTGTATCCATTATTGGGAATGTAGTAATAAAGTGTTTTGAAACTGTCACATTGTTAATTCTTATTCAAAGTAATAAAAAAGGATATAAGTACAGTCACTACAGCAAAGCTAATGACACTGAAGAAACGAGGCCTTCCAGATCTGCTTCAGAAAGTGAGGAGAATCATACAACATGTATGTTTGAAGCAGGAGAAATACGCTTAATTTGATTAATGATATTTTTTCTGTCATTGTAATTTTCTTTGTATTTAGATACACACAACAAATGTTTTAGCACACCTTCTGATTACAAAACAATGACAACATCTGAGCTTCTCACTTACTTTTATCCTTCAATCATTAACATTCACAGGAGCCCAAGATTTCTTGAATTATCTGATTTTACATACTTTTCAATTTGAATATTTTTGTATTTTAACTTAAATATTTTGAATATTTTAATATTTCATGTAATTTCTACTCTTATAAAAATGAAAAACTATACATGAATATACATGCATATATAAGCATAGATATAGATACACACACAGAGACATATATTAAGATAGAATGATATAAGGAGAAAATATGTATTAAAATTCATTAATTTCTGCAGCATACAAAGACATGTCCAGATTACAGATTGTCTTCTCATAGATCCTGTTACCATTAAATGTTATTCTCTAATACTATAGGTGGCCTGCCTGTAAATATTCTAAACAAAAATGTTCTCTAAGATCAGTCCTCACAACTAGAGATTGAAACCGTACACTATCACAAAGATCTCACTGAAGATTAATATTTCTAATTGTTCTAGAACGATATTTTTGAGAATCCTTCAAAAATGTCAAGTTTACTGCTTTCTATTACAAAAATTTCTAAAGATATGTTTCCCATAGAATATAATATATGCTCATTACAGATATTTTGAAATTTTAAATAATACTTTCTATACTTTTGAAAATATGGTTTGGTGGACTAGGATGTCACAGTAAAATACAAACTCAAATTGATTCTAGAATAAAAAGTTCAAGCTATCTTTATTGACTCCAGCAATTTAAAATTTTTACTACAGGATAATAAAAACTGAAGAGGTAAATCAAAGACTTACTAACATATACGGAAAGGTTATGTGTTTTATTATAGGCTTTAGTCTCTTTTGCGTTGCTATAACAACCTTGTCATGTAGGTCATAAAGACGTGGGTATCTCACAGATCTAGATGGTGGGAGGCTTAGCATGAAGATGCTGGCACCTGGTGAGGACTTTCTCCCTCTACCATCCTATGGCAGAAGTGTGATGCTGCAGAACTTGTTAGAGAGAAAAAGGTCATGGTCAAGGTGAACTAGCTTTTTAAAGCATGGCACTTTATCCAGTCCTATGACAATCACATAGGTCCATTTATGAGGACAAAGCCTTGTATTTAATCCTTATTTATTAGGCATTGCTTTCCCCGCAGTTGCGTGGAAGATTAAATTTCCAAAATGACTTTTGGGGAAGATGTTCAAGCCATAACAGTATTATCATAATTAGATATCAAGCTCAATCATGACCTTGAAAAATACTGAGGTATAAATTCTTTTGTATTTCCAAAATACACATACTTTAATGTAACTTCCATAGCATTGTCATTGATGGAAGATCATTTGGAAGGTGATGAGAACATGTAGCCCTCACCCCATCACTGGGGTTAATGGGCTTACGGAAGGGATCTCATCATATTAATAGATATTCTATTCCGCCTGTGTTTAGTCAGTCTCCTTTTTACATAAATAATGCTACCACTTTCCTCCAGGCCACTGTAATCACTTTTTAACAAATACCTTTAATTATACATTCTTGGAAAAAAAAGGTTTCAATTACTGAATTATCCAAATTAAAAACATGCTGTTCTTAACATAGACAATTTCTTTACCAGGATAAAATGCATAACTGCAGTATAATTGGCACAATGACGACACATTATCTTATTTCTTAAGGCATTTTGCTATTTTGCATTGAAATGCTAGAAACAGAAAAATACATATCACAATAGAGAAATAAATCACCAATTATAATTTTAATATTAGCATAAGACAAGTGGATGGCTGAATTTTTATTTTGAATATATTTCTCTGGCTGCCATGTTCATACATACATTTATGAAATAACTCACAAAATGTAAAATAGCCCACCAAGAATAAATATTAGAGCTGGATAGAGTGGTGTGCTCCTATAATCCCAGCATTCCAGGGCCAAGGCAATAGGATCAACAGGAGTTTGCCTCCAATGCTAAGTAATGACTTCAAGGGCAGTCCGAACTACATAGTGAGGCTGTGTCTCCAAACACTTCAAATAATAAATTAATTAGTACTATAGTTTTTTGAAGTCCTTTTCTATTCCTTGATAGTAAGAAATAAGAGGGCTTGTGACATAGCTCAGTAGAATAAACACCTGCCTGGCAATTGCAGATTCATGAGTTCAAACCTCAGTACCTCAAAAAAAAAAAAAAAAAAAAAAAAAAAAAAAAAAAAAAAAAAAAAAAAAAAAAAAAAAAGAAATCATAGCAATTTTACCTTTATTGTTATATTTTCGTTAAATATTATATATAATATATATAATTTATTTGGTTTGGTTTTTTGCGAGACTGGGGTTAAAATGCACAGTCTTGCATTTTTCAGGCTGGCACTTGTGCCTTCTGTCTATCTCCCCAGCCCCAATGGCTTTATATTTTTAAAACCATGTTTTTCATATTTTTTTCTTGTTTAAAAAAAACTTTAAGTCCAGGCGTGGTGACACGTACCTGTCATCCCAGCACTTGGGAAGTAGAAGCAGGGGATCACCGTAGTAAGACCCTGTATGAAAAGAAAAAAAAAAAAAACATAAAGAAAAAGAAAAGAAAAGAAAAGAAGAACAAAAAAACCCCACTTTATTCATAGACAGACAAAATTGGGTCTGGGCAAATAGCTCAGTAGAATAACTACTTGTGTGGCAAGCTCAAGGGCCTGAGTTCAATTCTGCTCCTGAACAAAACAAACAAGCAAGCAAACAAACAGACAAAATTCATGAATTGTCATATTTCTTTTTCAAAGACATAAGAGTCCAGTTATTTTGTGCATAGCTCATTTTAGGTCACAGTCTTGATTACAGATATTTATATTGTACTACTATGTGTATTATATACAATTACATTAAAGTAGTACTACTTTTATAACTTTAACAATGTAATGTTAGTTTTCTCGATTGCCATTCAGTATGTTTCAGTTTTTACTGAATGTTTACAATGAGTAACTTTTGTGCTCTTTAATAGAAAAAAATTGTTACCAAGCAAACCTATGATATTTCAAAAAGGTCTTTTAAAAAAGCTTATAATAGCTTTTGTAATAAAGAACCATAGTTTAAATTTTAGCAAAGAAAGACTTTCTTGGTGAGCTCATCAAGGTAAATTTCTGCCTTTAACAACCTGTTACATTCTAAAATATTCTAATTTTTAAAGGTGCTATTTTTCCTTAATTAAAAATATATATAATTGACTTAGGTCATTACAATGAGTAGGGAGTACAAAATTATAATTAATAGAAAAGTATAAAATTAAATGGTGATTAAAATGTTGCATCTATATTCCTTTTAGAACAGCATCTTGGTAGGTATGTTAATGTCACATTGACCATCCACATTTCAATTTATATTTTCATAGGCAAGGTTTTTAATGTCTTCGGGTTTTTTAAAAATATCTGAAATTACAATAAAGATAGTTTAATGCCATATCTGTGTTTTAAGAAATAAATGATATAGTATTTCAAAGGTCAACTCCTTTTACAGTGTGTATTGTACCTTTTGAATTTTATTGAATTTTTCAGGTTCTTGAAAGAAGACAATATTATATTTATACTTATGGGTCTGATGTGTTTAACTTATGAATATGGTCTCCAGTTACAACTATTTACCTATAGAACACTCCAGTTTATCTTTTCATAGATGAATTATATTCTATTATATAAAAATACCACATCTTTTTTATCCATTCTTTAGTTGATAAGCATTGGGGTTGTTTCCAAGATTAAGCTGTAATGAATTGTGCTGCTATAATTATGGGTGCACATATATGACTATGGTATGGTGATCAGTTCTTTTGGAAAATATCTAATAAGTGAACAGATGGCTTGCATGGGATCTCCAATCCTAGCTTTTTGAGAAACCACCGTACTGATTTTCATAATAGTTGTACCAGCCTGCACTGCCACCAGCAGTAGAGAAGTGTTTCTTTTTCCCTATAGCCTCTCCAGAATGTTATTGGTGGACTTCTTCACGATAGCCAATTTTTTCTGGCATATGACGATATATCAGTGTTGTTTTAATTTGCATCTCTTGAATGACCAATAATGTTGAACATTTTGTCATATACTTACATACTATTTGTATCTCATTTGTGAAGTGTATATTCACCTCAGAGGCACATTTTAGGATTGGGTCTTTGAATTTTGGAGTCCTCATTTTTTTTTTTTTTTACTTTTATATGTTCTATGTAGCAGTCCTTTGTCTGAAGGACAGTGTACAATAACTTTTTCCCAACTAGTGGTTTTTCTTTTTATTCTCCTGGTGATTTCTTTTGATATATAGACAACTTTCAGAAAAATGAAATCCTAATTGTTAATTCCTTGACATATTTCCAATGGAGTTTGATTTTTGTTCATAAACTCTTCACTCCCCCATGTCCTTAATGTTTCTACCCTCTATCCCTTCCAGAAGATTTAGTGTTTCAATTTTAATATTCAAAGCTTTGATCTATTTTGACTATAGTTTTGTGCATAGTGATATGCATGGACCTATAGTAAGCATTCAGCAAGTGGAAAGCCAGCATTTCCAGTATCACATACTAAAATGACAATTGTTTATCCAATGAACATGTTTGTACCTGTTGTCAAAGATAATAGGGCTAGCAATATAGCTGAATGGTATAAGTGCCTGCTTAGGTAAGCACAGGGATGAGGGTTCAATCCCTGGGACCACGTGCCAATGCTGGCTTCACCCCCAAGTGAGCTGAGCTGAGAAACAAATCAGTGTGTGATGGTGCCTCCCTGCAACCCCAGTGCAGGGTGCGCTGAAAACAGGAGGATCACTGCATAATGAGACCCTGTACCAAATACAAAAAACATAATGCGGCTGAGTATAATTGTAGTTGTGTTTACGTGTTCTAATCTGTTCCACTGATCCTCAGATCTGTTTTTTTGTTTGTTTTGTCAGTACTATGCTTATTTTATAAAAGTAGCCCTGTAATATAATTTCGGGCCATAGACTGTGATGCTTCTTACCTTTCCTTTGTTACCCAGGATTGTTTTTGCTGTTCTAGGACTCTTCTGGCAGCAAATGAGTTTTAGGAATTTTTTGGGGGGGATGGCGTTTTTGATCTGTGATGTATACTAATGGTATTTTAGTTTGGATTGAATTCAATCTATATTACTATTTCAGGAGTATGGCAATTTTCACAATGTTGGTCTTCCTGTCTAGGAACAAGGAATGTCCTTCTAATTTCTGAAACCCTCCTCAATCACTTCTTTCAGAATACTATAATTTTCATTGTATGAATATTTTACTTCCTATGTTATCTTGTCTTCAAAGAATTTCATTTTGGGGAATGTTATTGTGAAAGGTGTGGTTTCCATAATTTCTCTCTTGCTGCATTCATTGTATGTGTATACATCTGCTATTGATTTTTTAGTGTTGATTATCTTGCTGCTCTACTGAATTTGATTATTAAAGTGACAATTGTTTTAGGGGTCTTCTATGTAAAGTATAATGTCATCAGCAAATAATGATAATTTTATTTCTTCTTTTCGAATCATGAATTTCATCTGTTTCTCTTGTCTAATTGCTGTGGCTATTGATCCAGAACTACACAGAACAGGAGTGGTTTCTTTGTTTCTGTTTTGTTTTCGTGTGTGTGTGTGTGTGTGTGTGTGTGTGTGTGTGTGTGTGTGTCTGTGTGTTTGCCTCACCTTGCTCTGGGGGTGAGGCTGGTGAGGCATGTGATGCCAAGGTTTGAACCACAGTCCTTGAGTTTGCCTAAGCTTCCCTAAGCAAGCCCTTTAGTCACTGAGCTGTCTTGCTGGCCCATGAAAAGGAATGTTAGCGCAGCATCCTTGTCTTATTCCTGATTTTAATGCGAAGGATTGTAATTTTTATTCATATAGTGTGATGTTGGCTATTGGTTTCTCAGAGATGTCTTTTATGAGATTGAGGTAAAGACCATCTATTCCAATTTTCTGTAGAGTTTTTATTATGAATGTGTGTTCGACTTTCTCAAAAGCTTTTTCTGTATCTAGTGAGATGATCATGTGATTTTTGACTTTGGCTTTTTTGATGTAGAGCATTACATTTATGACTTTTCATATATTATATGATGCCTGCATTCTTAGGATGAATCCTATTTGGACATGTTGTATAATCTTCTTCATGATTTGCTGCATTCTCTTTACTAGTATTCTATTCAAGAATTTTGTATCTATGTTCATGAGGGAATTTGGCCTGTAGTTCTCTTGTTTTGGTTAGGTGCTTCTCTGGCTTAGATATCAGAGTAATACTTGACTTTCTGAATCAGTTTGAGAGAGTTGCTTCCCTTTCAATGTCAATACAGACTTTGAGAAGAGCTGGCATTAAGTCCTCCCTGAAGTTCTTATAGAATTCATCTGTGAATCCATCAGGATCTGGGCTTTTCTTCATTGACAGTGGGTTTTTTTATTATTATGTTTTCAATTTTATGGACTGATATTTAGTTATTCAGAATTTTTATACCTTCATGATTCAACTTTGGTACATCATACATGTCTAGGGATGTATCTATTTCTTCTGTATTTTCCAACATGTGAGAGTAAAGATTTTGCAAATAAATGTAAATAATCTTCTGAATTTCTATGGAGTTTTCAGTGATCTCGCCCTTTTTTGTCCTCATTGCATGAATTTGAATTTTTTCTTTCCTTTTTGATTGAAGCGGTCTAGATGCTAATCAACTTTATTTGTTCTTTCAAAGAACCAACTCTTTGATTCATTAATTCTTTGTATGGTTTTCTTCATCTCCATTGTATTCTGCTTTGATCTTTAAAGTATTGTGCCTTCTTTGGACTTTGGACTTGACTTGCTTTTCTTTGTCTAAGTGTTTAAAGTGCAGCATAAGATTGTTTATTAGGGCTCATTCTGTTTTCCTGATTTGAATGTTTATCACTATAAATTTCCCTCTTAACATAGCTTTCATTGCATTCCACATATTCTGTTAAACTGTATTTCCATTTTCATTCAATTGTAAGTATTGTTTAATTTCTTTTTTTACCCATGACTAATTGTTCAGTAGGGCTTTTACTTAATTTCCATGTGTTTGTATATTTTTTTGCTGTTTCATTGTACTGTGGTTATCTAATATATATCAGAATTTTTTTTATTCCTCTGTAATTGGCTGAAGCATGTTGTGCGTGCTAGCTCATGCTCTGTTCTAGAGAACGTCCCATATGCAGGCGAGATAAACGTGTTTTCTGATGTTACTGGGTGGAACACTGGAAAGGTGCGTTAAGTCCATTTCTTCACAAGTTTGGATTAGTTCTGTTATATTTTTGCTTATCTTTTGCATATCTCTTTGTGTTAATGGAATTTTAACATCTCCAATACAATTATGTTATTGCTCATTCAATTTTTTTGTGTAGGCTAAAATTTGGCTTATATAAGTATAAGTTGTGTGTTTCTACATTTAGTGTATAAATATTTGTAATTGTCATCTCTTCCTCTTGCAATTTCCTTCTAAAATGTATGTAGTGACCTCTTTTATCTCCTTTTAATCACACTTGGTTTGAAGTTGACAATGTCAGCAACCAGAATAGCTACCCTTGGTTTTATCTGGGTTTCTGTTGAATGGAGTATTGTTGACTGCCCTCTGACATTCAGTCTATTAATTTCTCTTTGAGTTAAATTTGTTCCTTTCTTGGCAGCATATGGGTGTATTTTGTTACTTTATGTACTAATAGTGTTTATACAAGATATCATGTCTACATCTTGTACTTTGAACAAATAATATGGAGACAACAATATGCAATATATTAATTATTGGAACTGTCCTACCTGCCCACTGTGAAATGGTCTCATTGCTATCTTTTTAAATTAAAATTTTAAAAAAATAATGTGGCCTAGACATTTGGCATCTCTGTGGACCCAAGGTAGCACAACAAATCCACTTGATCCCTACAGACCAAAGTGCAACAGCTGAAAGAGTACTGGTCCAAACTCATCCTCTTCCCAAGGAAGCCATTCCCCTGCCCCCAAGGAAGACAGCTCTGCTGAAGAACTCAAATTGTCCACCCAGCTGACAGGACCTGTAGTGCCCATTAGGAATGTCTACAAGGAAGAGAAGGCCAAGATAATCACAGACAAAAAAAAAAAGAACTTCAAAGCATTTGTCAATCTGCACATGGCCCATGCGAATGCCAGGCTGTTTGGCATCTGGGCAAAGAGAGTCAAGGAAGCCACCTAGCAGGATTTTTGTTTTTGTTTTAAGTTGTATGTATGTATGTATGTATGTATGTATGTATGTATCTGTGTATTTAGTGTGTAATACAGGTCTCACTACCCAGATCAGACTCCTAGTGAGCCTCTTGTGTTTTCAGCCTACTAAGCACTGTGATAACAGGCACACATCACCATGCCCAGACCAAGAGGAGGACATTGAGAAGAAAAAATAAAACATTGTTGGGATCTTGTAATAAATGCTCCTTTCATATAAGAAGCATTGCTATAAGAATTTATACATCTTAGTTTTAGGAACATTCCATGCTATTTTTATGATTTTCTATTACACCTTGACAAAATCACAGCTGTCAAAACATCTTTGACTTTAATGACTCATAGTTCATTCTACACTACAGAATCAATGGTCTCATTTTTGTTCTGAAACAGTACACTCATTTCAGTTAAAGCAACAAATTGTAACTTCTAATATTATCTTATTATACCAAATAATCATTATATACATAAATGGTGAAAGCATTGATAGTGAAATTGCAAATTATTTTATGCCTTGGTCATCATATTGCTTAGATTTATAATGCGTTAATTTTCCCATTGAAGTTTTGCTTCATTTTTTTTTTATTGAAAGACCTGGCACTGTTCAGCACATTCAACCCTAAGAGGCAAAATCTGGCATTACAGTAAATTTTAAGAAAATTAAACTTTCTTAAAGTATTGAATATGTGAAAATAACTTTCAGCCAACTGCATTTAGTATAAGGTCAATTTGTAGGGAAAGGATATGTAATGGTCCTCTATTAAATTATGAAACGTATAAAAATAGTGATATTATGTTGAAAAAGTCAAAAAGGCAAACCTCCAAAGTTAAGAAAAATCAATAGATTTCTTTTTTATTGTGCAGCCCTATATTCACATTTTATTTGCCATATAATCCTGTCTTTAAGATAAAGCATGGATATTTATAATTCCTTTTTATTATATAGAAAAAATTTTAAAAATCGTAACAAACTAATATGAGAATAATAATATATAATACTTTGCCTTGCTGGGTTGTTGGTACCTTCTGCGCTATGTCTCACTTCAATTCTCCTATTGAAATGGAGAAACCCTCAGGGAAGTCTCAGCTACCTTAATGTTGACATATCTATTCTCTATGTCTCTCCCAAGTCCAACTGGAGACCTAGAGCCCCTGACAATGTCTCACGCAGGCGAGCTTCATGAACCTGTGCTGGAAAGGCCCAAAGGTCAGTGGTGGAAGCTGCAAAGTCTGAGTCGGTGAGATGAAGAATCTGTGCCAGCAGGTTGAGGGATCTGAACTGCAGCTAGGAAGCAGTGCTCACTGTGAGCCCCAGAGCTCCCAAGGTTACCAAATCCGTCCTCAGCAACAGTAAGCTCCTGAGCTCCTCTGATAATGAAGAAAGCTAAATTCTCATCAAGAAAGCCAACACAATGAGCTTATCCATGAGACTGAGCAGTGCACCATCTTCCCCTCTCGATTTAGAAAGCGATGCTCAAGATGAGGCTCAGGCTCTTCCAAAATGAACTGTGGCCCTTCTCATTGACAATTAGATCCTGCATTTCTCCTCTGACAATAGCAGCTAAGTTAATCATGAAAGCCAGCATAACAAGGTCATCCAGCAGAATTTCTCCAGTGAACCACCAGCTTCCAACAGCCTCAACGGCCCCAACAGCTTCCCCTAAGAGCTTCCCTAACAGCCTCTCTCCAGCTTCTCCAGTTCTGACTCTCGTGCTGCTGGAAATAATTCTTAGGTGGCTTCTCCCAGCCAGCATCACACTATTTTGATTCAGTGGGGTATATGAAGGTGATTACCAGTTAGCATGAAATGATTGTCTGCCCCATTTTCAACTCTCTAAATGTAAAATGATCAGTTCACACAAAAAGTCCGTGGTTTTCAAACCAGATAAGCTTCAGTAATATTAGGAATAAAACAAACAAACAAACAAAAAAAAAAACCCTAAACATAGGAACGAAGAATGGGCACCTTCTAGGAAGTCCAAAGATGAATCTACAATTGGAAATAGCAAAACTAAATAATACCTACATTAGACACTTTCCCATCCTGACACCACAATTTATTTTATTTTATTTTATTTTATTTATTTATTTATTTATTTATTTATTTATTTATTTTTGTCTTTTTGAGACAGGGTCTCGCTTCGCAATTCAGGCTGGCCTTAGACTCACTTTTGTAGCCCAGGCTGGTCTCAAACTCGCACTGATCCTCCTGCCTCAGCCTCCCAAGTGCTGGGATTACAGGCGTGCGCCACCACGCCCGGCCTGACACCACAATTTAAAGAAGCAGAAAATTCAGAAAGTTCAGCACAGTTCTATTTGGCTAGTTTCAGGGCAGAAACAACGCAGTGGACAGGTACTGGGCATGGGCAGTGGTGAATGTGTGAATCTACTCAGGTCAGGCAGGAAGCTGGGGTGGGTAATATATTGTGCCATAGCCCAACTGCCCCCTTTCTCTAACCAGTATCCACAAAACACAAGCACTTTCAGCAAGGAACTTAGCAATTTATCACTGGTGATTATAGAATCCCCATCATCTTATTACCTTCACAAAGACTTATTTTTGATCAAAATCAGAGCATTCTGCCTTGCTCCCTGAAGACTCATTCATATTCATCTCTAGATTCACCAGTCTTAGCAGTATTATCAGTGCCCAAAGGTCTAAGTTGAAAGTTGACTATAAAACTCAGCACAAATTCCTTGCTGTGAGCCCCTGTGAGAAATGAAAAGAAAGTTAAATACTTCCAATACATAAAGATACGTTGTAAACAGTTCTGTACCAAAAAGGGGGGAATAGAGGTTTACAGAGATGAAAGTGAGACCAAGTCCCAGCAGGGCAACGAGCAAATCCTACAGATCATAGCGAGCACCCAGGGAATGGAATGATGAGATGTGAGCTTCCAGTGGTGCATGAGGCCTGTTGGTAGGGCCTTCCTGGATTCAATCCACTTATTTTTCCTCAAGTAGATGTAATTCTTTTCTAGTAATTTGCAGGAGAACAGACATTTCTGATGTCTCCACCTTCTTCTTGCACCTGTGATTACCATTTTGGCCTCATTTTTTCAACTGCCCCTCTTTTGAAGTGTTAGTAGGAACCATGACTATCCCTCATTGTTTACTAGCATATCAGGATTCCGTTTAATAACCAGGTGGAATCATTTAAGACCTCCAAACTCCCACATTCTTCACGCCTAAAAAAGTGGCACCATACGGATGATGCTAATGTTAATCACTAGCTCAAAAAGTAGGCTTGTAGCCATCATGGTGAAGTGGAATCTTAACATTTGAAATTTTCTTTAAAGTCAAACAGGTTCCACAGACTTTTTTTGCTTGAAACATAACTGTGCTATTTTATGTTTTCTTCTTCCTCTCTTTGGGCTAGATAGATGGGTAGAGTATGCAGATGTTGAGACCAAGAGTCTAGCTTCTACAAACTTGCTCATGCCTTAGGAAAAACAGCCACCGCTGCCTCTTCTCAGTCCAGATATACTCAAGGTCTATTTTCTAGTATCACGATGGGAAGCACAAGTCTATTTTATTTTGTTTGTAGGGAGGTTCCTTAAGATTAAACTCAAAGCTTTTTGCACCGAGTTATATCCTCAGCATTTGTATATATGTATGCATGTATGTATGTATGTATGTATGTATATACGTATGTGTGTATATATGCATATATGTGTATATGTATGTGTCTCAGGACCTTACTGAGTTATTCAGTTGCCCACGTTGGCTTTAAACTTGCAATCCTCTTTCTTCCAGCCTCCCAGATTACTGGGATGACAGCATTCATCACCACATCTGAAAGTTTTTCATGGAAGTAATATTTTCAGCAACATATGTTCTCAACTTTATATACTCTTTCCTTCTGGTAAAGCTAAAACTGTTCACATTTTTTGGCTCTGCTCTTCTGTCATGATTTTTGCTAGTTACCTGGATAAGAGTACCACAGAGTAGCCATCCCCCAACCTGAATGTTGAGCTACCTTGAAATTGCCTCTGCTAGATCAAATAGTCTGTCACACTTAACTTTATTTTCACATGAAGTCTGAAGACATAAGAAAAACGGAAAAAAAGTTAATTGTCTGAATACCAGTCCACTCTTCAACACAGCCTTCAAACCTGTCTGCAACCTCATCAACCTGGCCTTTAAGCCCTGCATTTGCATCTGTGTTCTGGACTTCTGAACGTCAAGCAACATCATCCACTAGTACTACTTGGAACATTATTTTATTTGCCATAATTATATACACATTTTTGTAATCTTGAAATAATAAATAATCTGTTGAACCAGTATACCTGTATCCAGTGCTATACCTGCCATCTGCCCCAGAAATTAGCTCTCCAATATCTGCATTTGGCAAAGCATTTTGAACAACCAAAATGCTTAATTATCAAAAGATTGAGAGAAGGCATCAATGCAAAAACAGAAAAATAGAATGGAAGAGATCAGCAATCTTTAAGAATGACCACCAGATACTTAGAGCCAAAAGTCTACCACACACTTAATAAAGATGACAATGTTAAGGAATTCAAAGTGGATGCCAGATGTCGAAATGAATATACGCATCCTAGATTTTGGTTCCTCACTGTTCATCTACTACATTTTAAAAAATTTGCTGAAAGTTGCCAATTTAGACACATTCTCTTATCCCTAAATTGCAGGACTTTTGTTTGTTTGCTTCAGTGATTATTATCTTCTTCCTTAGTATTTCCTATGTCATGTCAGTATGATTCAAAAACAGGAAATGTTTACAATTTGACACTCAAAAATATTTATTTTTGAATAAAAAACCAAAATCTACTTACATGTGATTCTATAACTTCAGCAACTGAGGAACACTGTATTTCAATCCTTGAGAGACAGTTTCAACTTCAAGAAGGATGCTAGCATTTAAAATGATGATATTTCAATTTCATGTTATGAAATTTTCTCTTGTTCATTATATCTCACATATTATTAATTCACTAAAAATAAATTATAAATATTTCAGGAATATCCCTGTATACAAATCTATACTATATCTTAATTTTATTGTATGATTCAGAAAATAACTGCATGTAAAGCTTATTTTCCTTGAGACATGCCTTATATTTACAGAAATTTCTTTAACTTTTGACAACTGAACTACTAGTAAATTTCTAAGTCTCTAGAAATGCCTGTTGTTTACCTAAAAACTATCACTGAATAAAGATAAGAAGTTCACATGTGTAAAATATCACAAAAATTAAACAATGAAAACAAAAAGGTCTACACTGACCCAAATTTTAAGTAGTTAATAAATAGCTACCAAGTTTCTCAGTGCTTACGTTGACTAACTTATTACAATTGAGAATACTTTGCCCAAGATATAACTTTCATTTTCTGTTACAATTTACATTTTACTATTTTTGGAAAAGCCAAAGTATTTTCAGATTATTAAAAAACGTTCACTTCTCTCCTCTCCTTGAAATAAAAGATTATTAAGTCCTTATGGGAATGAAATATAAGGAATTTGATATTGAAACACACTTTCATACATGTTCATGTTAAGGCCTTCATGACAATATATTGTTCCTTTTCTTCATCATATCTCACATATTAATTCACTAAAAATAAATTATAAATTTATTGGGAATAGTCCCACAAAGAAATTGATATTATATCTTAATTTTATTGTATGATTCTGAAAATAACTGCATAATTAATTAGATAGACAATGAAATTCAAAACTTTGCTTTGAGCAGAGTTCTTAGGGTTAATTCCAATGATACCTGCCATGTTTCATGTTATCTGAATAATTAATAAAATGATTTATAAAGCTTACCTATATTAGAAGTACAGTAAGGTAAATAATGAATAAAATATTAGATTCCATTTATAAAAGCACAAGTTAATCTAAATTTATGGTTTATTAAACTAGTTACTTTGCCAGCTTTATTAATATATTTTTAATGGTAGGTAACTATACCAAATCAGTGTTTGTGTGTTACCCTGCCTCTATCAAATTTGTTAGGATTAGTCCCTGATATTCACATATAGTAAAGCTAAATGCAGTAAAAATCAAGCTCTCAAACTTATGTCAAGGAGAATCTCATTTCTCAGATCAACTGAGAAGTATCTTCATCTATGATAAAAATATACACTATGGTTGTGGTACATCTATGATAAAGGATACACTATAGTTTTCTTTTATTATTTCATTGTAAAGATTTCCTTTCACAGATTTTTAATTAACTACTTAATTGTAGCTTTTAAACTAAATTTTTATTACAAGGTGATCACTTTTATTGTTCTAGATGTAAATCTACATATAAGGTACATATATTTTGTGATATATTTTAATTGTACATATATATGTATATTATTCATATAAATTACAACTATAGATCTATTCATGTATTTATGCTCATGTGTGGTGCTGTGGATCCAATACTGGGCTTGCTCTCTGCTTGGCAAGTGCTCTAACACTAAGTCACTTTGCCAATTTACAAATAAATTTTCAACTTCTCATGAATTTAAATCTCTACTATTCAGAAATTTTAAATTAAAACTTATAAAGGAAAACCAAAAAGTAAAAAGGAAATAGAGCTTCAACTATATTAAATAATTTTATATTTTCCACAATTTCAAAATCAATTTAAAATTAAAAGATTTGTATTAATTGAGAGGATGTATAAATCATCTATCCTCAAAATACACTGGTTATCAAATACTGAAAAGTACTACTAATGTGTTTGGAATCTGTCTCATTATAATACATTATTATTTCTTGTTAAAAGTAATTTTTAAAAGTTCAATGGAGAATTTCCTGAAATACTTCCCGGATAAAGAACAACTAAAGAATTGCATGATGACAAAACCAACCTGGCATTGTTTACTAAAAAAATATTGTAGAGAAGGATTAAAATGACCAGAACTCCATGAAGGAGAATGGAAAGAACTGCAAGATAGGGCAAATAATAAAACACAGGAGAAAAAGAGGTATGAAAAAGTACATTTGTTAGGAATTTGAAAACAAATACTGGAAGTAGATAATTTAAAATACACTTTGGAGAAATGAAATAGAATCAGAAAGCATTTTTGATGCTTAATTCAGATGATTTTAAATAATTGTGTAAAAAGAAATTGTTTGACATATGATTTAGTAAAACCTTGTTGAAATTATTTGTATTAGTTGGCAGTGTTGGTGTTTAGCACTTTTATTTTTTATAAACTGACTCATAAATGTCTCTTTAGCCTGTAAATTTGATCATGGAAAATATTTGAACATTATTTTCCACTTTGAAAGACATTTTTGTCATGAAGGCCTTAATTAAGAGACTACAGAAATTTTATGTATTTCTCTCCTGTTTATCTTCTACTCATCAGAATTACAACCTTTCCTTCTTACTACTGAATATTAAATGACAAAAACTAAGAAGATATTTGAATTTCTACGATGACTTATAGAATTTCATTGTAAGCCATCAAGTACCTCTTATTTCATAAAGTCAAGCTATTGACCTGGCACACGGCATGAAAATTTTATATCGAGTTTTAGAGAAGAGTTTGAGATAGTGAGGCATATAATGTGCTCAAGGATGGGGTGGAAACCTCACGTGTTGCACCGCAGCAATACGCTGTTTCAGACCTCCATATCAGCCTACTCAGTTCTCAGTTGTACGTTTTCCAAACATATATGTGTGTATGTGTATGTATATATGGTGTGTGTGTGTGTGTGTGTGTGTGTGTGTGTGTGTGTGTATCAGGGACTATTTTACTTAAATGTTTAAGCTTATTCTTTTTATTGCATGAGACCTTATGTTATTGCAGGCATAATCAGTTATTCTACTTGAAAATCAAATTAGAAACACTCAACAAATTTTTCACACTTTATTCTCTTCTTATATTATAAACAATCACAGAGTCTTTTGCTTTCCACCTGACACATTTTTCTTCATGGTTTTCAGATTTTTCTGGCCTCCACTTATTTGCAATGTTCTAACCACTACGTGTGCAGCAGCCTTACCTCCTGTCTCCCTCCATGCTAACCCATTGCTCTGTGCCTTTTACATCACTGTACAGCAGCTGATGGTGTAGAGCAGCTGACAACTTGTCAACGATCCTAAATTTTTGCTAAGAATATTTCAAATTTTCGATTACCGAAATTAATCAGTTGTAACCTAACATACTTCCTTTGATCTTTACACCTCTGCCATTTGCTATGCTTATGCTATCCAATAAACTACAAAAACCATGAATGGAATAAGCTTTTATCCTTGCTTCAAATCATAAATCAGAGTCTCATACCTGGAGCATATGAGCCCTGGACTAATCCCCTCTTACACATATAAATAAAGAAATAAATTTCTTTCTTACATAAGCTTCTGATAACTTTGAGTTTCTAGCATGGGCACTTGAGTTTACTTAGGATTCATATTTTAATTCTAAATTGTTGGATTTTATTTCCTGAGCACTCAGATTAACATTTACATGTTTACTTAGTACAATGCATTGCCTTGTGTTTGAATCACTATTTATATCTTCTTTTCTAGTTTTTGTGCTCCAGATATTGTCAGTGGTTCAAATACATTTTAAAAATCTATGTCTTATTTACATGCCACTACTTTATTTATATACAGTTCTTAATTTAAACGTTTGTTTAAGAGTTAAGCAACAAAGGATTTTCAAGTAGACAAGATAGGAAAAATAATAGGAGCAAAACCATGCACTTATATACACAGGAGGAAGTAGACCATCGTCCTAAGAACCTCCAGTAGGTTTTTCGCACTGATGTTAGCAATGCATAACACTAAAATTATGCTTGGTATGCCTGTCATTCTGATCTCTTAAATGTTTGTTGCTTCTGTTGTAAATTCAGTTATTGCTATACTCCCTCTCAAGTAAATGTTTGTTTTATAAGAAAACAAGAAAAGGTAATAAAAGAAAGTAGGAGACAAGGAAAAATGCCATAGGATTGACAGAATACAATTTTGTTTATGCTTACATTTCCAAATTTCTGTGTAAAAAGGTGTACCTGTTTTTATCACATTCTATAGGGATTTATTAGAATATCAATGATTGATGGAAAGTACCAATTCCAAGTTTAAGACGTTTAATATTCAGAATGAAATGACAGTGAGATTACACTCAAATACTTATGATATAGCGGAATAGTATCACTAAGGTTCTCTTCTGGAGGGTTAAAAATATAAGTTTAGAGACAAAAATTAGAGAAAAGGAAGGGTTACAAGGATATCTAGTATTCTGTCCCTAGACCTTCAAGATCAGTGAGGACTCAGAACATAAAAGGACCTGTGCTGTGACACCCTATAACTCAATGGTGTTCCAAATTTTCTGTTCAATGAGATTTTAGGGCCACAGAGAAAAGAGACTGATATGTAGTGTGCCTAAGGAGAGTCACCTAGAGAGAAAAAATTCTCTCAGGCATTCACAGTGAGCATACTGGTCAAGCAATGGCCATGACTCATCCAGATGGATGACACTGACAACAGTTCTACAGAGCACTGTGCGTGGTTCCAAAGTAAATTCTGAAGGAATTTGACTGACCTTATTAGATACAAAAGATGAATGTTTGTTATACAAGTTTTGCCTTAACTTGTTCTTAACCATCTAGCAGAAAAGTTTAACCACAAGGCATAAAAAGTAAAGCTAGATTATTATGTTGATCTGTAAAAGGCTTAAATCAACAGCTTTTGACATTATCAGTTCTGCCAATAACCCACTATGACTATGGAATACTGGACTATGTATACAACTACTTTCTCTTAGTTCACTGAGAAGAAATTTTTGTACCAATAGTGATTAGAAAAAATTATCATGTCTGCATTCTGTGCTTTAATAACTACTATAAGGGCAACAACATGAATTATGCTAGTTATTGAGAATGTACTACTAATGTGTTTTGAAACTTTAGTATTGCTATTTGTTATTAAAAGTAATAAAAAGCATTTAAAAAAGAAAAAATAAAAATGTCTCCTCATTGCTATGATTCTAAACCAGAATTTCTTTTTGATTTCTTATTCCAATCTTGTATTAAATTTTTGTGGACTGGGGAGATAGCTCGGTGGAATAAGTTCTTACCTGGCAGCATAAAGTCCTGAGTTTAATCTCCGGTGCCAGCACACACACACACACACACACACACACACACACACACACACACACACAAATGTATTATAGCATGTTGTGTGTCAGTGGAGAAAAAAACGTATTCAATTAAAATTTAAAGAATTAAAGCATATGTAAAGGAGCCAAGCAAGGTGATACATGCCTGTAATCCCAGCACTTGGGAGGCTGAGGCAGGAGGATCAGTGTGAGTTCAAGACCAGCCTGGGTTACAAAAGTGAGCTGAAGCCCAGCCTGAACTGCATAGTGCAATCCTGTCTTAAAAAGATAGAAAAAAAAGCTGATATTCTGATTTCCTCCATAAGACAATAATTTATTTGCCTTAAAAAATAAAAAGTAAACATTTATTGAATGTTAGGCAAAATAATGAATGTGGGGAATAAGATGACTGTTATAAAATTTGCCATTTCATTATTGTCTAGCATAATCTCTTATCAATAAAAGTGCTAAATAAATCTTTATTTCATGACTAAATCATATGCATGCCTTAGAGCATTGTGATGTTGGTTAATTTAACTTGTTTACACAATGAGATTAATTAATTTTACTTTAAAGAGTGCTGTAAAAGGACATCTTAAATTATAGTACTCTGATTCTGCAGCAAATCTGCTAGACTTTGTGCAAAATAATTGTACAAATATTAGGTACTTTTACTTATAACTGCTATGGTGGGATTTCAAAATTAGATAATAGAGGCTGGGGAGATAGTTCCCGAGCACAAATGCCTACCTGGTGAGTGCAAGGTCATGAGTTTGAACCCTGGTCCTCTTAAAAAATAAATTAGATAATATACAGTAAAATACAAAAGGAAAATCTATGAGGCTTAAATTGATATATTTTCATTTACTTTAATTTTCTTTTAAAAATATTTATTTGGTACAGTGTCCCACTGTACAGCTCAGACTCATAATGATCCTCCTGTCTCAACCACCCCAATGCTGTGATTATAAGTGTGCACTACTTTGCCCAAGTTCAGCAGCCATGTGGTACTAGGGATTGAAACCAAGTCCTTGTGCTTATCATGTAGGCACTTAGACCATTGAGCTCTCTACTTTAAATGTTAACATTAA
Source organism: Myocastor coypus (assembly GCA_004027025.1). NCBI lineage: Eukaryota > Metazoa > Chordata > Mammalia > Rodentia > Myocastoridae > Myocastor > Myocastor coypus. The sequence continues at coordinate 42,000 of PVJA010007235.1, read as the reverse complement.
AAGAGGCAGTAAATTGATGTAAATTATAGTCTGATAAACATGTTAAAGCATTTACTAAATTTAGTTAAGGAAATGTTTACTAATCTCTGTTATAGAGTAAATTTCACAAAATATTTTTCTCCTGTCATCCCTCATAAACTGTTTCTTCTTGCAGTTTTCAAAATATTTACACAGTAATTTAATAAAATTATCCTTGGCACATGCCTGTAATCCCAGCACTCAGGAGGCTGAGGAAGGAGGATTGGTGAGAGTTCAAGACCAGCCTGAGCTACAAAACTGAGCTCAAGGCCAGCCTGAACTGTACAGTAAAACCCTGTCTCAAAAAGACAAAAATAAATAAATAAATAAATAAATAAATAAATAAATAAATAAATAATTATCCTAACATCTATGTTAGTAATTTGGATTGCTACAGTGAACAATAGAGAAAACTAGCATAAAGACAAAATGTTCATATAGTTCACCGTTTTAGAGGCTCATATTCAAAATCTGGCTGCTTCATCATTTAGTCTGATGAATGTCAACATGATAAAAAACTTGTCAGTGATCACAACTCCAGGGACAGAGAGACAAGGGGCTGGAGGTTTTCAGTGTCCTTCAACACACAGGACCAAGGACCTGAGGATGTCCCATTAAGCCCCACCTCCAAAGCATTGCACCAACTCCCAAGAGCACCACACTGAAGGCCTATGCTCCAACACATAAATCATCTGGAGCCGTTCGACATCTTAGCAGTCACCCCATAGCTAAGACATTTGTGAGAAAGCCTCATAGAGTGAAAACTTTCCAAGCAACTATGCTTTGATTTATCACAACAAAGAGTTTTCTAATGGATTTAACATAAATTTCAACTAACATATTTTTAACAAAATAGACAAAAGTAAGTACAATCATGATTAGATTCAAGTAGTGAAATGTCATTTATACAAATTTACAAACATATATAGGTATGAATTTGATTCATCCCTATCTGGCTAAGTAGTAGAGAATTACTGTATAGCTGGTTCAGGGAAAGAGACTATTGAGCAGCTAGGCATCTATGAATAGGAAGAATGCTTGGGGTAGGGGAATAAAATAATTTTGAGTAGAAATGGAAGTCTTTCAATGTTTAAAAAAAAGGAAAAGGAAACTAGTCTTATAGGATAAGAAAATACATACCTATTGCTAAGGATGATGTTAACTTTTGTCCTTAGAAATATTTACTACTTAAAGGACACTTTTTCATGTACAAAAATTGATTTTTTCAAATTATTCATACCTGACACAGAAGAGCATACATTTTACAAATTAGTTTCAGCTACACTATGTCATTTGATTCTCCTCACAACTAAGGAAGTCCATTTACAATCTTGAGATAAACATCAAGTTTAATGATTTAACCTCCATCCTATATAAGCAAATCACAAAGATGCTAATTAACACAGCACACATACTCAAATTATTAACTCTGTAAGCATTGTTATTAAGACTATCATGTCATATCCAGTCTAAAAATGGAATTTAATATTAAATGCAACTCAGCACCGCTCTGCAACAAAGTTTCTTAGAGTCGTTGTGGCATAGTCCAGCATCTCACAGGTATTTAGATGCCTGGAGATAGATTTATGTGAAAAGTAGCCTTCAGAGAGGAACTATATAAATGAATTATCAGGGAAAATGACTTGAAATGAGAAGGTTCATTATTTACAGTAGAAAAATATACTAAAGAGAAGTGTGTTTCCATAGTGTAGAGAGAACGGGATAAAGACAGTTAAAACGTGAAAAGAGTCCAGCAGAGTTTTAAAAACAAAACCTGGTTAAACTTGGTGCAAAGGAAAGGACGTGTGTCACATGAAACATGAAATTTTAGAGAGTGGAAATTTCATTTGTTGGCAAGGCATAGTGGCCTATGCCTGTAATTCCAGCGCTTGGCTAGCTGAGGCAGGATAAGTGTTGTGAGTTTGAGTCCATCCTGGCCTACAACGTGAACTCGAAGCCAGCCTCAGCTGCAAATTGAGACTATGTCTCAAAGGACACATACAAAGCACTGGCGAGATCCTCAGGAGACTAAGCACCTGCTTTGGCAAGTAAAGGGACCAGAGTTCAATCTCTAATCAAACTTGACACATCACCCTTCCCCTGGGATGCGCTGAGCACGTGACCAAGTCTGGATGTGCTGCACACACCTGTAGTCCCACTACAGGAGAGGCTGAAAACAGGAGGATCACTAGGAGTCTGCTGCATTGTGGGACCCTATACCAAATACATAAAGAAAAAAAAAAAGGCACAAAAATGTTATTTATTAGACAGTTACCACTTTGTCAGCTGTAAAACAATAACTCTCCACATTTCTTTGCCAAAGTTAAATCACTTTATATCTTAAAATTATTAGTCCTGTGAGTTTGAGTCCAGGGATTCACATTTTAATTCTAAATTGTTGGATTTTATTTCCTGAGCACTCAGATTAACATTTATATGTTTACTTAGTACAATGCATTGCCTTGTGTTTGAATCACTATTTATATCTTCTCTTCTAGTTTTTGTGCTCCAGATATTGTCAGTCAATTATAGTCAAATGCCACTGTTGGAACATTTTCTAGAAACAATTATTTTAATGAAACTGACTTTTTAGGAATAATGGTTATCAATATCATGGTTATAAAACTAACTTACTCTATCGGAAATGAGAATCTCGTGGTACCAAAGTCATTGCTCATGTTTTAACAGTTCAAAGCAATTCAGAACATCACAATGACACTGCAACAAAATAACTCAATCTTTTAGACACTATTAATCTGACTCTGTCAACTGAAAAAATTTAATGCAATATAATATGAAGAAAAGATGATACTAAACTTCTGGACCTAAATCTCCAAATCATTATACTCTTTCTGGGGTGACTTTATAAAGGACTTTTCCACATTTGTACATTTTCTTCCTTTCTGGAGGAAGAAATACTCTATCATAAATATTTATTGGTGGAAGGTGTGCAGGATTGCCACATTATTTCTAATGCTAATTCTCAATACAAAACCTGTGTGCACACCGATGGGATCAACACACACACACACACACACACACACACACACACACACACAGCATTTAAAGAAAAAAAAAAAAACTATTGAATATACCATAAATGATTACACTAGCTAAAAAGAAAAACATATTGAAAATATTGCAACTAGGTAGTTTGTAATATGTTTCAAAATCATGAGAAACTCTTTTTGCTTGAGTCATGTGATAGAGTCCAGAACCCTTTGTGGCTGATTGTTCAAAGCCAGGAATTATCTGCTCTCCATATAGTGAAGCTCCATCTCCCAGTGAAGTCTCTTTTCTCTCCATGAAAGTTTTTCAAAAAGGTTTTTCCTGGATAGTCACTGCACTAACTGAAAGAAAGAAAGAAAGAAAGAAAGAAAGAAAGAAAGAAAGAAAGAAAGAAAGAAAGAAAGAAAGAAAGAAAGAAAGAGAGGTGGGAAAAGAAGGAAGGAAGGTAGAAAGGAAGGAAAGAAAGAAAGAAGGAAAGAGGAATGGAAAAAAGGAAACAGCTTGTCAGCCTACTAAAGCCCTGGCTTAGGCAGATCTCAACAACGGGTTAAATCCCTGATGTGCCGTGCTGACACCACCCTGGGGTATGCTGAATCAGTGATTGAGACTGGGCATGTTGACCTGCGCCTGTAATCCCAGTGCCTCGGAGGCTTAACACAGGAGTATCACTACAAGTCAGATCTGTGTAGTGAAAATCTGTAGACCCTGTACTAAGTTTTTTTTTTTAATACAGGAGAATGAATTTAAAATAGACGAAGGTTTGCATGCTTGTATGAAAACACTGCTATTTCACGTACAGGAAATGAGCGATCCTGAATTCTGCTATCCACCCGCGCATGCGTTCAGTCCCCGCAAGCTCCTAAGACAACTCTATATGCACATATTTACACAAGATAGAGGAGCCACTAAGTAGACATGCCTAAAGGTGTGTGTCAATATTGTTTTAAAATATTAGGTCTTGTGCATCATGAACATGTTCATTTTATAATATGACAGTGAAATTTTCACAGTCAAGTGTGAATATTGACCTGGGAAATTATAGAATTTGTATTCCTATCATCTTAACAATACAGGAATTGCACCCATGGAAGTTACATGCCTGATGTATTTGTATTCATTAAGACTTACTAAAATAGAATAGAATATAAAGTGTGAAATTTTTCAAATACCCTACAGCACTGTAAGAAGTACAAGTAAGGCTGCTTCAAGTGATATTTCAAGATATGGTTGCTTTGATATGACGGTAATTTATTATTCTCTCAAATACCAGGCTCCAAATAAATGGTTAGGTTGACAGAGAAATACGACTGTCTCTTACACATAACTGCACATCTTGTTGTTGCTTTAAATATTTCTTTCTGAGGGATGGCCAAATACCTCAGCAGATTAAAGTGCCTGCAAAAAGGTGCAGGGGCTGGAGCTTCTATTGCTGAACCTGCCATGCCAGTCTTGCCCTCCGCAGACACTGAGATGGCAATTGAGACTGGGAGTGGTGGCACATGCCTGTAATCCCAGAAATTGGGACCTTGAAACCAGGAGGAACTCAATGAGTCTGGTCTGCATAGTGAAACCCTCTAGATCCTGTACGACCCTATATAATCCTGCATCAAATGTCATGGGGTTGGGGCTTCTAGAGTGGAGATTAACTACGATCCACTAGAATTATGGATGATTCCCTGGGATTATAGGTTTTATTACTGCTGGGATTATGAGTATGAGTGCTACACCCAACCTGGGCTTAGCCTGAGTACAATGTAAGAGAGATAGAGAGACAGATCCTCTCTCTGCTGCTGTTGCTGGGTTGTTGCCACTGTTGCTGTTCCACCTAAGTGAACCACTGCTGTGTGTCATGTGCCACTCTGCTTTCGAGCCAGCTGAGTATGGACTGAGACCTCCAGTAACTGTGAGACAAATAAACCTTTCCTTCTTTCATCTTGGGTGTGAGGTATTTGTCCTGGCAATGAGAGAAGAGTAACTGAGACATCCGATGCAAAAAAACAAAAAACAAAAAAAAAGTCCTTCTGGATGATGGAAAGAGCAAGGAAAAGAAATGGAAAATGATCAATTTCCTGCGAGCATGTAATATGTTAATAACATGCCTTACGTCTGTTAATAGGTGAGTGGTGCAGCTGAATCCAGCTGCATAAATTTTAGGACATATAAAGTATATGTAAATGGGCATGTGGTGTGCCATTTTCAAAACTGAGGCCATTTACAAAGTATCAAGTGATGAGATGATACTTAGCTTTTGGAAACACTCACCCTACTCAGAAGCACGATGTGTTCTCACAGTTCAGACAAACAATAAATGTTTAACTTAGACTTGATGTTCAGTAAATTGAAATGTTGCTTTGATTTTTGTCAGAGCTTATGCGAATACGTCAGTTACACCCACATAACCTGGGCATATACGATTCACTATATTTGTGAAATCCCTATACTATGAGCTGTAATATATTCACAGGCATAATAGCACATGGCAGCGATCAAGAGCCATCTGGGAATGCTGTATTCCAGGACTGCAGACATCGAGCGCGTAGTTACACCATGATGCACTTCTTATCGAGGCAGGAAATGGTTAAGGTGATAACAACTTGCCTGAAATACACTGTCTGCTACTAAGAAACATCTATTACAATATATTTTTATGTATTATTCTCCTCACCAATTTTAAAACTATTTGTATTAAATTTAAATAATTTACTTTTCCTTTTTATTTAAAGATCTGACTTTATTAAATAGTAACATAGTAAGTTCCCAGATTATAGGTATAAACATATTGAATTTCTTTCTATTTAAAAATTTATACACTTTTATTTAATCTTCAGGGTATTTTAAACTGCTTTTATTTATTCTTGGAAGTAAATAAGGCATATATGCATACCTAAATTATATTGAGTGCATAAAATATATTATGCATGCTAACTAATCAGATTTCCTATCATGACTGAAGAATGTGAACCTTCCCATATTGATCAGATGAAACTCACACGTACTGGAGGTGACAAAATGATAAGTAAGAAAGTAGTGTAAGATACACATCTAGTATTATGGGAGCGTAGGATGCCACAGATGTAGTTTTTAGCATTAAATGTCAGGCTGGAAGAGCAGATGCCTGTTGTGAGAATTACTCAAGAAGTCCTTAAATGTGCTGTGCTTAGACCTGTGATCATCTGGCGCCCGGGAATATCAGTGAAGAAGAGACGGCAGTGAGTGAGGTCCTGGGTGTGTGAGCCACATTCAGGGGCAGCAAAGAGCCCTTGAGCAGCCAGGTTGGAAAATGATTCCAGGAAATGGAAATGGTTAAGGAGAAGGTGGAACTCCAATACAAAGTATCTAGACAGCTAAAATGTAGCAAACTACATAGAAAGGCATTCCATTTTCTAGAATTAAGTATAAACAAACAACACGTAAATGTAATGCTCTGTTTAAGCATATCCCATTGCACTTTCAACAGGAAGAGGGAAATGCAATCTGAGAATAACACAAGTGACACAATCAAAACGTCTTGCAACAGTTTCCAGCATTTTTTTTTCTTTCCCAGACAGCATACATTTTGAATAAGGAGAGAGTTGTTCACACCCTTTGGATCCTGTGTACCTTTTTAATGAAATTGGAGGGAAACACTCACTTTAAAAAATGGAAATGCATTCACTAGCTTTGCTTCTGTGTGTATCTTAGAATATTTTCAAAGACCAACTGAACAGTAATTCTTATACATTCCTTTTTATGATTACTCTATGCTTCAGTTGTCCCTAGTATATCTGCACATGATCTCATCACTGGGGAGGTGGCCTTTCTTATGTTGTCTTTTAAAATCAATTTTATAGTTGAAAATCCATGAGTCTTGATTATCTTTAAGGATATCTTCAGGAATAGCAATAATGTGTAGGCTACATCACTTATTAAACTGCTCACATAGTATCTTCTGTGACTCACTTTTATGATTGCTAAGACAAAATAACAAACACCCAAAGCTAAAGAGGGAAAGGTTTACTTAGATCACAGTTTGTTCAGCTGATAATCAACTGTCTCCAAGGCAGGGTGGTACATGGCAGAAGGACAGCAGCCTATGGCAGAGCAAGGCAATAAAAAAAAAAAAAAAAAGTTTCTTTTTGCCTCATTTATTTTATTCAGACTTCTGGTATTAGGGTGATGTCAATACAATCAGTGAACTGATCCAACAATCACCCAGCTGTAATCTAATCATCTTTACCTGCAACATTGTACTAAATACCATTTACAAACTAAATTTCTCTGCCTTCAAAAAAAACCCTGCTGCTTCAATAGAAAATTCAGGACACAACTGAGTTATAGGATGTTACAGTACTCCTTCTCTTGTGTCCTGAGTCCTCACTGACCTTGAAGGGCTAAGGCCAAAATATTGGCTATTCTTGTAGCCCTTCTTTTCTCTAATTTTGTGGTCTGCCTACTTAAGTTGTTAACCCTCCGAAAGAGAGGACTAGTGGCATTATTACTCTATAACGTAGGTACTTGAGCTTAACATCACTGTCTTTCTGAATATCAAACAACTTAGATTTAACATGGAAACGATATTTCTCCATTAATCAACAATATTCTGATAGCCGGGCGTGGTGGCTCACACCTGTAATCCCAGCACTCGGGAGGCTGAGGCAGGAGGATCGGTGCCAGTTCAAGATCAGCCTGGGCTACAAAAGTGAGCTCAAGGCCAGCCTCAACTGCATAGCAAGACCCTGTCTCAAAACGACAAAAACAACAACAACAACAAAAAAACCAATATTCTGATAAATCCCAATAGAATGTGACAAATAGAAAACAAAGCAAAAAATAGTTACACATTTTTATGTAGACATTTATTTATTTATTTATTTATTTATTTATTTATTTATTTATTTATTTTGATGGGACTGGGGTTCAAACTCACGACCTTGCACTTGCCAGGCAGGCACTTGTGCCACGGAGCTATCTCCCCAGCCCCTATGTAGACATTTATAAATCAAACCTTATACAAAATTGCAGCAGGTTTATGCTGTAGCATTTTCCCCTGTCTCTTATTCTCTTTTACTGTCCCCTTTTATGCAATGGTCATTATATTAGTTTTTAGAATTTCTCTTCATATCTATACTTTTAGTAGTATTAAACTTTTAAAGAATAATCAAATATTAAAAACTAAAAGATAAAACATATAAATTTGAGCTAAATATATCAGGAAAACTTATAGGCAGAAGTCTGACAAGTACAAATTATCTCAGATCTGTGATGCCTTATTGTCTTGTTGAGAAATGTGCCTAGTCAAAGTGATTCACTGTTCTTTCACCCTGCAAATAATTCATGAAATGAATTTCACTGGGGGTTACTTGACTGTGCTGTGAATGTTACAGTTGGGTAGTGAAGGTCACAGCCCATTTGGCAAGATATCTTACTAACTGAGGGCATAAGGTTAGTTGGTTCTTGTGATCACTGATTTTGGCTGAAGACCTTTCCATCTTCCCTACTAAATCACTCTTTGAAGTATCACTAGGAAACATGTTCGGCAGAAGCGAGGACTCTTATAGAGAAAGATGGCTGGACAGAAATTTGCATTCTGCAAACCAAAGGGCAATAACACTAAAATCTCCATTTGGAACTTGCCTAGGATGGAGTACTAGTGAGTATACAGAATTATTACTTTTTCTGGCCATACACATGACATTGTTGTTATTAATGCAAATATCTGAGTTTTAATAATATACCCATATTCTACATTAAAGTATGTTATTGCATAAGAATTCTTAAGAAAAATAAGCATTGCAACAAATGTATATAGTTATTTAGCTACATGAAAGTTAAACATATGCTTATAACTCTCCTGCCTATATAAAATGTATGAGTAAATTTATTCATAATTAATACTCATACTTGTGGGATATTCATGTAATACCTTCATAAAATTCAATCGATCTGAAAAGAAATGCCTATGATGGCAATAATATTCTTTATCTCAGAGGTCTTTCTACCATCATAGTGGGTATTTTCCAAATTGATAGCTACTTATTAACCCAATTTGTAACAAGATCCCAGACCAGATATTTGGTCATCTGTGATAGTATATTACTTTAGTCTTTCTTATGTTTTTTCTACATTTGTGCTCCTCACATTCATTTATGATAATAGTTGTTAATGTATGATGGTACTTTCTGTAGTGTTCAGTCAGATGGGATATTATTATCGCTTGTTGCTATCTCGTAACATTGTGCCATAGTTCGTATAAAAATCACCAAATTTTGTTATTTCAAGCATTGTGGAAAGTACAAAACAGAATGTTCATCTCTTAAATCTTAAAGCTTTATATATTATTTTCAAAAATCAAAGAAAAAGCATATAAGTACGCAAATAATTGCTAATAAGACAATTGACAAATATATCAATGGAGGTAATATTTAGTTAGTAGTTTATTAAAAATAGGTAATGTGACACAGAATTTCATATTTTAGTACATGTTCATGGAATTATGTGTGTGTGTTCTATAAAATATAGTGGGTAAAAGTTATCAAAACATCCAAGACTTTCTAGTTATTGTTATAAATAAAATTAAGAGTAATATCATTACTATAAAAATGCAACCAAAAATTTACAGCTTTCAATAGACTCTACCTTTAAAAACAAATAATAATTTGTCTTACATGGCAGTAGCCATTTTGCTTTTCTAAAAGCTTTATTTTCTTTTTAAGCCAAGTTAAAGTTATTCACACTTAATAAGAAGAATCAAGAAAGAGGAAAATAAAAATCCACTGAAGTGAAAAACTCAACTAATGTCTTGAATTCTTTATAAGAAAATTCCAAAAAACACATACTAACCCTCTGTAAGATAAAGATTTCAAAAATAAATATTGTACTTGGCCAACATTCTCTAATAATGACTCTAAGTATATGAAAATATACTCACATAAATTTTTCTCTCTTGCCGCTCTTTTTGTTCCCTATACAAAGTGACTTCTTTTCCTTTTTAAGATTTAGTATGTCAGCCGCAGCCAGCTCAATTACACAAAGATGCCTGGTTACCTGAAAGACTTTGATACATCTGTGGTATTCCCTGTGTGCTGACATATGTCTACTTGCAGCAGAGAGAAAAAACTTCAAGGAAGAGCTGCACTCATTTCTGTAATTGGTATTCCAGCCTGTCAGTTGAGATGGATTATTGTTAGTGTGATAGGCAGCTAACATTAATGTCAAATTAACATAAACTATAAGGAGGACAGTAAACTGGAATTTGCATAATTTTCATCACAATCTAAATGCTTTGAAAATTGATTTTCAAGGACTAATAAAGACATATTAGTTTACTTACAGGAGCATTTTTGGGATGTTATTTAAAATGTCACATTCTAACTTTAAGTCAGTGATCTGGAACTTAGGATAATGGGCAATATGTGAATTTTTATACACAAATTAAATAACATGAAAATATGGTCCTTCAGAGTTATTAATAAGTCTATATGTGGACAAAAGATTATGATTTAAAAATTTTTAATATAACGTTATTCAGCAATCATCCCTCATTAATTTCATTCAGTGACTCAGTGTATAAAAAGTTTCACTGCGGGTTTGTTTATTCACGAAAGTAGAATGTTAGTGATTCTTCCAAAATCTTCCAAAATCCTGACATAATTTTGATTTTGTACTCATAAAAAAACTTTTAGAGAAAGCAAAGTTTTATATTTTTAAAATCTGTTCTATTCTACTGTGTTAAAATATAGCAGAGAAGAGCACCTGTGGGTAAGCGTTGACTTTCCCAATCATTTTTATCTTACTAATTTAATGAGAAAGAAATAGATATGAAACAGTTTTCAAACAGATTAGTAAGGCAGTTATAATAATAATAATACACTGCAGTAGTAGTAGTTATTCAGAGTACAAGATGCAGACATGATATCTTGTCTAAACTTTCTCAATCTTTAGTCTGTGTGGTTTTGCAAGTATTTCAAAGAATCAGGTTTTTGTTCACCTACCAGGAAGTGCAAATGAAAGCTTGTACTAGCATGGAAACTTGGTTATTTTCTTTAAGCATTCTGCTATTCTTCCCACAGGAGCTCTGGATTCTCTGAGTTCTCCACTTATCTGGTTTGCTCATACAATCATAAGGCTTTCATATAGCCTAGCACTATCCACACCATTATTTTATATAACCCCAAGATCAAAATTTGTTTTTTAGTATGGTATCTTTTTTCTGGTTCATTTCTTTCAACAAGGCCCTAGAAGCCCTAATATAATTGTTCATGATGAGGGAGAGAACGTCACGTGTTGTATAACTGTTGTTATCTTAGAATGTTAGTACCTGTATGTGTTTAAGCTGTCATAAATTGAATATATGTACTCTATCTAAGAAAAAATCATTTCCTCTGTATCAGTGAAGGAGTGGATAATTTTTTTTCAATTTTCAATTCAATAAAATTTCAGTAGAAATTTGCAAAATGTACCTGTCTAAGTATCATATTATTATTGGTAGTAATTGGCTGCTATAAATACTCAACATTACTAATACTAAGAATTTAATTTTGTGCAGGGAGCAGCAGACATAACCGTATCTATCTTGATACCTTTCAGGACAACTTCATTGGCCATTTAAGTATGTGTTTGCTTCTGATTCTACCTCCTTATTGTGTTGATTGAGCAATTTATATATATAAATGTATGTATTTTTCTTGGATCCTTCATTATTAAAATTGCATAAGCAGTACTTATATGCCTCCTTTCAAGAATTAATGGGAATTTCTTGTGTAAAGCATATCCTATTCTTCATTCTGAGAGTGCACACATATACTCCAATTTGAATGACAAATTTGTATATTTAGTCCACTATACACAAGGAGGTAAAGCAGAGCCTTAGACTCCATAAGCAAAGGTACTGTCTCCAAATGTGAAAGTTTTCTACTGTGAGATAAAATTATTCTCTTCGTAGAAATTGTGCCCTTATAAGATAAAGCCAGATATAAGTACCTAAAGTGGGTGACACTATAAACATTATGTATGAAATATTTTTGGCTCAGAGATACATAACAGGGAAGGCCAAACACTCATGCAGAGTACTTATGTTCAAAAGAGGCTATACAGCAAAACTTTGAAGATTTGCTAATTTTTGATGTTTTAATAATAAAGACACTAATAAAATGTTCTCAAGACTACAGAATGTCTACACTTTTATTTTTTGTATTCTGTTTTCGTTTATTTTTTCATTGCTCTTCTGTGATTATAGTCTATTTGTGCATATTTCATGAGTACAGTACATAATGATCATATTCACTATAGAGGACTGATATATGCATGTAACATATTTCCTTTTCTTTTTCCCCTCACCTCACCCTAAAATAATATGGTTTTGGCTATAAAAGTTATATTTGAGTAACAATGCAAATAATCAACATCAAAAATAACTATAAACAAAATCATGGTGGGTTTAGAGTGGTTGACTTAAAAACACAAACAGCCAATATAACAAAATTATAGCATAATGTTATAACAAAAATCATGAATGTTACAGCAAAATACTCTTGAAAAAAGTTTCACTTTGGATCTAAGCAAAATACATATCCGTGTCTCATAAAAAAGACAAATAAAAAAGTAGTTCATAAATCTGAAAAAATGATGACAAAACTTGCATCATGAAGGTGCACACCGAAAAAGAGCAGAAGTGTGACCTGATCATTGAAAGAGGTAGGACTCGTCCTATGGCTACTACACAAGACCAGAAGAGCACTTCCTGCTCAGAAGCTGGACAGCTCACAGGCAGTACTGAACATTCTTCCTTATCCTTGTCCAGAATAATACTAGCAATAATGGTGTAGCTGAAATTATCAAAGCATAGAGAAACATAATAAGTGTGTAAATCTATTCTCTGCAGCAAATAATCTTTTGAGTAACATACAATACCAATGATTGTGTTTTGACAAAAATTTATTCTCCAGAAAAATGACATCAACCCAATGACTTCATCATGAAGTGTGCCCATGCTGGGCGTGGTGACGCATGCCTGTAATCCCAGCACTTGAAAGGCTGAAGCAGGAGGATAGGTGTGAGTTCGAGACCAGCCTGGGCTACAAAAGTGAGCTCAAGGCCAACTTAAACTGCATAGCGAGACCCTGCCTCAAAAAAAGGCAAAAAAAAAAAAAAATGGAGTATGCCCAATAAGCAATAGAGGCCAAATATGTGACAGAGGACTCTCTGGAATCTGGAGTTGTACCTGGGAAGCTATAGACTTGGATACCATGCCAAAGGGGTATCAGTTAAAGTATGAACATTAACCTTTCTTTGGAAAGATCAGCAACATTTCTTTGATATCAATAAGAAGATCATAATAGTAGAAGAAAGAACAGAGATGCATGTAAACAGCTCTACACCAGTGGCTTCTCCAGGATTCAGGTCACAGGACAGAACCAAGGCAACACCCAGGTGAATAGCATGCAGAGCAAGCCATACCCTGTGGAAACAAGAATCTTCTTCTGGGGCCCCACAGTCCCCATCGTGTTTGCAGTTGGTGACCATACCTACTGTCTTACCTGAGCACAGTCCAAGTCCTGATTTCCTGAGGCCAGTACTGGTGCCAAATCTATGCCAAGGCAGGAATTCAGGGAGGACATTCGTTGTGCTCAGAGAAGGCACAGAATATCAAAGAATAATTTATGTCATCAGTTGGAGTCCTAAGAACATGCATTTACTATTTGGTCCTGGAGAAAATTCTTACAAATTTGAAACTTCAATTGAATAATTTTTCCGTATATTTTCCATAGGTTATAATTTTAAGAGTGGTAAATAGGTTGTTTGTGGAAGAAGAAGCCCTCAATATCTTCATTTCTGATCACATTAGCCACCTGGACAAGATCATTCCTGTTAATCCCTCAGGAATAATCAAGAGTCATATAAAATCAAACCATTATTGAAAGTGAATAAAATAGAGTAAGTCTTTCATTTACCCTATCTGAGTAGTGATCGTGATTTTCAACTTGATTAGATTAAGAAAACCTAGGAATTGAATAAAGCACACTTCTGAGTGTACTGAGTGGGCCATGGAGGTTCAGCCTTGGGGACTATAAGGGGTTCTGAGCCCTACCACCTCGGGGACTCTCAAGGATCTCTGCACCCAGCAGCCATGTGGTGAGTAGCGTTCCTGTCCTGAGCTGCTCACCCTGTTGCTTCTGTCTTTGGAGCTCTCTGACCATGACCTGCAGGCTCTGAATTCATGAATCAAGTAAACCTGGACAGCCATTTAACTGTGAATGTTAGGTGCTGGCTCCTAACAATGGGAAGAATGACCAGAATCAACCAGATGCACAGAAATGTCACTAATTATTGCTGGTTATAAATGGGGAAAAATGCCTTCTTGTTGAGGAAAGGACACAGGAATAAGGTGCCAAGGATGAATGTGTCTGAGTACAGGGACTTGGTAGCCATGGTAAGGAAGATACTAAGCAGTACACCAATCTCATGGTGCAGGGCGATGACAGACAAGGTGCTGTGAACCAAAGTGCATGGCTGCAACTCCTGTCGTCACTGTGTCATCCTGGGGGGATTGTCTTCAAGAAGGTCCAGAACTGTTTCACAAGAGCACACCCAGCTCTGAGCCAGAAAATAAGGTAGTGCACAGTAGCAGTGTCCTAGTGGCTCTTAGCAGTGTTGGTGGCAATGTTTGCATGGACCCTGCACTGGTTACCTTCCTAAAGGATGAGGGCAAGTTTCTAGAAGCCAATGGATCAATGAAAAGTGTTTCTCTCTCTCTCTCTCTCTCTCTCTCTCTCTCTCTCTCTCTCTCTCTCTCTCTCTCACATGCTGATGTCTTCCTCAACCACTGTGATGCCAGAAAAGTGCTTACTGATGGGTCTTTGTTCATGCAGAGGTTTACCAGGTCATCATGGTGATGAGTCAGCGTGGTGTGAGGATCCAAGATCAATGAGGAGCTACTTCTAGACTGACTTCTCTCTTCTCTCTGGTTAACCTCAAACTTCTTCTTTTGCCTTTCCCAGTCATTTCCAGTTATAACAACATGCCGCCCATGCAAATTCCACCTTCAATGCAGCCTGAAAATTCTTTGTCTGCCTGCTCCCACCACGTTTTATGCTTTTCTTCAGCAGCCCTCATACACTGAGCAATAAAGAATTTCTTCACTTCTCTCCCACCTCTCTTGCACTGGCCTACTCACTAGATAATAACCACTTAGTTTCTGATAGCCTGATTATGGTAGAATATGTCCTGACTCCAAACTGGGAGTCCAAGTCAATGAGGCACACTGCTACTGTGTAGTTCTGGCACAGCCTGGCTGGATAATCACTCATCGATTGCATCCTCTTATGAGGCTCTGCCTAAGGAACTATCTCCTGCTGAGGAGATTCTTCCTTGGCCATGCCCCTGATCAGTGAGGTACTAGAATTTCACTGATGCAAAACATATACTTTCCAACAATTCCTGTTATGTCCTTCATGCCCCATCTCCACCTTAGAAGGAAATGAGCCACAGTGAGTACTTTCACCTCGCTAAAGGTCGTTCATATTTGTAGGCATAGTTATGCAAGCCATAGCCAGTAACAATTTGCACATGAATCAGAAACTGACCACCTAAATGATATGTGGAGCATCATGAAGGATACACCAGACCATGACAACGAAAATCCTGCAAGACATAACAGCCTCCAAAATACAGACCCCAGCACACAGGGACTCTTGTAGTCTGTCAGCGGAAGCTAGGCAGACCAAAGAGCCATGGCTCCAGCTTTCCCTGCCCACACAATATGTCTGCTCCAGAGAGAAGAAGGAATACTTGTTCCAGTTCAGCAAAGTCTGCACTCCGTGTACAGCACATGACTCTCAAAGCAAAAGCACGTATAAATCACACCCCATGGCTGCCTCCAGGAAGCCACCTTCAGAACAGACAGGAATACACACATAAACCTTGGATGTATTTCACTGTCAGATGGCTGTGCTAAGTTTTATGAATGGGATCCTGGGGATCTTGGTTGGCTCTGGGGCAGCTCCTACCCACCACTTCATCCCCACTCTTCGATGGCTTCCACTTTTCCAGTCCCCTATTATCATTCAAAGGCAAAATTAATGTAGAAGAATAACAAAATTACCATAAACTAATCTGTCATCATTCTTCCATTGCCTTTATATTTCACTGTGGAAATTAAATATATAGGGCATTATGATTTGCAGGTTTTTGTATCTATGAGTCACTGGTAAACAGTACTTAGGAGAACTCCCTTCCCCTTATGATACTGAATAAAATGGATCTACATAGGACATTAAGTTGAGGAATAATCATCTTACATCTTCCAGACACTGAAAAAAAAATGTTCTTCACATGGTCATCACATATGTCAGCAGTCCAAGCTAAAAGTGATTGCAATTGTTAAAAATGTAATACACATATGCTATATAAGACTTCAATTTTATTTTACTGTTTGACCCCAGTTTTCTATGATCAGATTTGACTGAGGAAACAGAATTATCTCATATAACATTAAACGTGTATTCGCTTAAGAACTTTCCCCTAGAAAAGTGGAACAGCACCTTCCTACAAAAAAGAGAGAAAAAGTTGACTATGGAGATATTTCCACATTACAGCACTCGAGCCTACTCAAGGAATATTCATCACTCTCCAGACAGCAAATCTTAGATTCCATGGTTGCCAAAGACTTTCTCCTGTTCTTCCTCTTTCCAGATGTAAGGTCCGTAGAAGTTCATCTATATGTCATCATTACATTGCATTTGCAATGGGTGATGAAGAAAACGTGTCTGTTTAGATCACACTTCCTTAGGTTAAGAAGCTTCATCTTCTGGACAGTAGATCATGAGATGTACACACAGTCTTAGTGTGATAATGTGATAGACTAAAAATTTGCTGATTTCGAAGGGATGGATATAATTTACATACTGAAAGGATGTGACTATTATGGCCTGCAGGTGGATTGTGGCAGTCAAGTACAAAAACAGGCATAATTCTTGATTCTTCCCAGGTCTGATACTCTTTGACATTTGATTTTGTAGTCTCCTCCACAAAACAGCAGAGTTTTGTTCTGTTTTGTTTTTCCCTGCCTTGTTGAGTCTCAGGGCGCCATGACCATGCACTGGCCAGTACCCCGCGGTAGCTGGTGCTAAGCCTGCACACAAGAGCTGCTCAGGTGCTGATGCTCCGTTCCCTTGTCTTCTGCTGCCTCTGTAGCTGCACCTGCACACTTGCGGCAGGTGACCCATGTGGAGGAGCGCAGCCCAGCCAGTTGTAGCAGCTGAATCTCTTCTGTGAGAAAACACACTGGCTGCAGCCACCGTAGGAAGGACTGCTAAGAAAACTGAGATTAGCCGGGCGTGGTGGCGCACGCCTGTAATTCCAGCACTCGGGAGGCTGAGGCAGGAGGATCGGTGTGAGTTCGAGACCAGCCTGGGCTACAAAAGTGAGCTCAAGGACAGCCTGAACTGCATACTGAGACCCTGTCTCAAAAAGACAAAAAAAAAAAAGAAAACTGAGATCAAAGATGAGGTTTGTTGAGCCATGGGCAGCTGAGCCAAAATAAATGGTTCTTATTTGCCACTGACACTTTGTGGTTATTTTCTACCCAGCATTACCATACAGTAGACAACACCAGATGCTTCCATTAAGGCCATTTGAGTGGGGAAAATATCTACAGAGGCTCTGTGGTCTCTGAACTTGCATGATTCCTTATTTTCTGTAACGCAGTACTTTCTGACGTGGTGGACTGGATGCTAAACATTCTTCATTAAGTACACTGTTTTTAGTCCTCATAGGAATCAGCACAGCGATGGTATCTGCCCGGTAGAGTTGCTTTGAGACTTGCCGAGGGTACTGCATCAACCTGCACAGCAGAGTAGTTGACACGTGGAGTAATGCTAAATAAAGTCTACTTATTTTTCCTATTCTTTTGAAAAAGTGCATAAGCTGTTTTTATATAATCATAAGAACTATTAAGCATAATTGAATGTTAAAAGTGTTCTTGAACTTAATATTAAAAGCCACATGGCATGAGCTAAAATTGGATATTTTATAAGAACTTCAATAAATGAAACAAATGTGGTCTAGAAAGCACTGTCATTTTCTCAAGGGCAAAGATAAACTTATACTCCACTATCTTGCCTCCATCACTTAGCATAAGTGCTGTCAGATTATGGCGTCTAGTCAACATTTGTTGGACTCAATCGGTGCGTAATAACATTGCAAAAGAACTTAATATTTTGCTGCCATTATCTTCGGATTGAAGACATAATTAAGCTAGAAATTAACTTTAATTTAATAACCACATTGTGTTACACGTAGTGGTCACTCAGTAAGCATTTGTTCAATTGACTATGAAATCAAATAGAAAAACATACAAAGGTCATGAGAATTCAGTAATTAGCTTTTGAAAGGTGAATAGGGCTAAATGAATTATTCAACACATTTCTATATTTCTTCACACATAATTGTTATTAAATGCTTTATCAGATGGCAGTGTGAAAGGCTACTTACATATAAGTATGTACACTAGCAACAGTAATCTCAATGGGCTAATAATTTGAATATCATGTAATAACCTTAAGAAGCATATTTTACTTTCATCATACGTGTTTATTTTTATCCTAGAAAATGATCAGTGATGTGGTGAATCCTTTTTTTCTTAGTGATTCCAAATATGTGACATAAGAAAAGAAAGTAAATGGGTGAGAGTTATTTTATTTCAAGAAGTCATAAATCAGTGATAACCATGTAATTAGATAAGTACAACCCCCAAAAGAAGGGGCCACGTGACATGATTAAATGGTGCCTCACTGTGCCATTATAGAGAGAAAGTTTCCTCCTTGGACTGGTAATGCTTATTACATTCTACAAAGAAAATTAAGGTGTAACGTGTAGAAAACTGAAGAAAGTATGAAGTTCAAAGACTACTATTATGAGTGAGCAAATACACTTGGAAATATTTCATTGAAATTTCATGTAAAAATACAAGATTCAAAGATAATTGATATTATTTTCATGTTACAAGTTTTCAGCGATGCAGTATACATGTTTGTTAAAGAATTAAAATTAAGTTCTAGGTCTAGAGTCTGTAACAACAATTCATATTCTCTATGCCAGGTGAAAGAATGTATATGTTAATGTCCATATCAGCAAATGTTTCAAAAGGCTCACGTGTTCATAGATGTCTATTGTAAGATTAGTGTATGACGGGCACTAACCTTGTCCATATACTTGTCCACTCATGAGTGCGGAGCAAAGAGAGCGTGCACAGCACTGGGAGGAAGCCCCGAAGGATGTATTCTGTCTCATCTCTGCTGCCTTTTCTACTGGGATGCCACACGGTGAGTAACTTCCCTCTGCCATTCTGCCTGAAGGTTTCTTCCCACTACATGGATAAGAGCAGTGCCGTGAGTGGGCAGCAGACTGAAGGCTTGGAAAGTAGGAGTAGCAGTAAAACTGTTTTGTAAAGTAGATATTCTAGAGCAGTTTGGTCACAGAAAAGCAGGCTGACTAAAACAATGTACAAAGACATAAAAGTGGGAATCAGGAACACTGAGGGTAAAGAGAACTGAGGACGAATACTGCACCCAGGAGCTATGGAAAACACGACAAAAGTGAAACTATAAACAGAGAGAGAACAGGCCCTAGGGCGTGATAAGCATGCCTGTAACCCTAGCAATGGCATTTTCTATTGTTTAGTAACCTCAGAAAGGTCTGAGAATATTTAAAGAATTGTGTAGAGAAATTGTATGAGCAATTTTTGCTTAAAGGAGCTTCTGATGATCATTGGGAGGAACATTTAAAGATTCTCCAGAATTGTGATTGGTATCAGCTATGTAATTAACATATAGTTAAAGGATAAAATAATGAAGTTAGGAGGTGTACAGATAAAAGGATGGAATTTAGCGGTACTTTACAAGAAGAAAAATCGACAGAATTTGGGGCCAGTAAGCAGTTATAAACTAAGACTCATCAAGATGTCTGAGAAGGTATAATGAATCATTGTTAAAGGAATGTAAATACAAAAGAAGCAAATTCATGAATTAAACAGAATTTCAGTTAAGCAGTCATTGCAGTTATGGGACTGTCATTTAAGAAAAGGCAGGTAATGAGCAAGCATTATGTCAACCTAAATATATATGTTTAATTTGTTTACCATTGGCCTGTGTAATGCAAACAAACAAGCTGAGACAGGTAAGAATGACTCCTATTTTTCGAGGGTCAGACAGAGAGGGAAATGGTCAACATCTGTCATCCCTCACCCTTGCCCCAAATGGCCCTGGAAAACTTGCCTCTATATCCCTGCTTACTTAGCCTTTCCTCCCCTGTAGGATGCAGCATAGATCTCTTCCACGTGTACACAGCAGATATTACTGCTGCCACTTCAAAAAGGAAAGGCCGACCAACCTAAGGTGACAGAGACATAGCCATCAGGCATGGTGGCTCACTACCAATTGCCTTAACATCTCCAAGCAGCAATAAGCCACGAGGCATGAATCTAGTCTTCTGGAAGATGCTCTGGTTTAGATCTCACCATTCTTCATGAGTGCACAGCATGATAAAACCACTCAACTCTCCTCATGGGTTCATCAAATTGCTACCACGAGAGCTGAGGATCCCCCAGGTGATCCTTGCTCACCTTGTTCAATGCTAGCGCTGCACTTGACCCCCTCAGTAGGCCCACATGTGAGTCAATCTCAGGCTTATACTTAGATCAGGCACATGACTCCAATGTTATCTACCTTTCTGTTGTCCTCTTAAACTTCTAGGGTGGTCCAGGGGTTCTCTCCCCAGTGGCTTTCTCTCCTTTTCCCTTATGCTGCAGCTTTAGCTCTGTTGAATAAAGCTTCACTTTGTTGCTGATAAAAATGTGTGTGTGTGTGTGTGTGTGTGTTTCTTTGATGTGTGGGTTTATTTTTTATTCATTATTATTATTTTGTCTTTTTGAGACAGGGTCTCACTATGCAGTTCAGGCTGGCATTGAACTCACTGTTGTAGCCCAGGCTGGTCTCGAACTCGCATCGATCCTCCTGTCTCAGCCTCCCGAGTGCTGGGATTACAGGCGTGTGCCACCACGCCCGGCTGATGTGTGGGTTTAAAAGGACCTGCAAAACTTAATTCTCTGTAGTGTTGGCTGAGTGGTATT
Source organism: Myocastor coypus (assembly GCA_004027025.1). Taxonomy (NCBI): domain Eukaryota; kingdom Metazoa; phylum Chordata; class Mammalia; order Rodentia; family Myocastoridae; genus Myocastor; species Myocastor coypus. Next base: position 20,870 of record PVJA010007235.1, on the reverse strand, counting down.
TATAAGAAAGAAAGAAAGAAAGAAAGAAAGAAAGAAAGAAAGAAAGAAAGAAAGAAAGAAAGAAAGAAAGAAAGAAAGAAAGAAAAGGAGGAAGGGAAAAAGAAAGAAAATAAACTCTATGTACTGGAGGCTGTTAGACCTGAAGAGCTCCTGAAGCCAGCAACTGGTGAAGACCAGTGATGCAGACCAGTGCCCAGCAGTCTTCTGGAAGCAGCCAAGTCAGCGGTCATTGTATATTGGTTAGCACAAGCCAGGGTCAAGGTGGTGGCCAGGACTAAGCAGCATCGAGTAATGCTGGCCAGCTGTAGCAGAGACCAGCACCTTGTAGGGTCAGCCAAGAGCACCCAGCACAAACTGGCATGAACTGGCAGCATCAGGAACCCCGGCAGATCTATAAATTCCCAATTCAGGATTTCTATCTGAATTAAGCAAAAGAATCCTCAACTGATTGTGAGCAAAACTAGAAAGCTGAAAAAATACATGACAACATAAAAGGAAAACAAAAAGGACTAAAAAGAAACATTCTATTTGAACAAAAACCCCAAAATGAAATATAACCAGCATCCAAAATCCTAACTTATTACTAGCATTTTCTAAGTAGAAAAATATTCAAAGAATTTTAACAACAATAACAAAACAATAGCGAGGTTGACAGCTTGATGACCTACTCAGCATATTTTCACTAAAGAAAAGGTAAAATTTTATTAATATTAAAAAATATACATCACTAACTCTTTACATCAAGAGGAGGTATATATTTCTCAGTGTTATTTTTTTCCTGATTCCTATAAACATTCCTTACTTCCACTCGTATATGGTCAAGAGAGAAGATATTATATTAAAGATAAAGTATATACTGCTTTTGGGGTTATTTTACTTCAGACTTTGAACACTACAGCATAAACACTTCAAAGTTATATTATTCCAGCGATTTCTCCCTGCATCCATCCTTGTATTAAAGCTCTTGCCATTTTTTTTTTTTTCTGTTTTTAGGGCAGGGTCTACAGGGTCTGCAAGGTCTTACTACATAGATCAGACTCATAGAGATTCTCCTATTTTCAGCCTCCCAAGTGCCGTGATTACAGGGGTGCGCCGCCATTCCCAGTCTCAGTTGCCATCTCAGTGCACCCTGCAGGCAGGGCAGGAATGGCAAGCAGGGGCTCAAACTCCAGCCCCTGAGTTCTGCCTAAGCAGGTGCTTCAGTCTGCTGAGCTATCAAGCCAGCCCACTCTTGCTGCTTTTTTTTTTTTTAATCAATAATTTCCCAGGCTTTGTACCTTTACTTCTTTTAATGCTCTTTTGTATATGCTTATTTTCATTGCATTTCATAACAACAATGTGACAGTTTCAAAACACGTTAGTAGTACATTTCCAGTATTTGATACAATGCACATTTTTGTCCTGGTAGTTCTGCAGAGCACAGGGTGTAGACATGATAAATTTTCTAATCATTATCGGTACAAAAAAATTTCTTCTCATTGAACTAAGAGAAAGTAGTTGTATACATAACCCAATGTTCCATAATCACAGTGGGTTATTGGCAAAATGGTGCACTCTGGCACCGCCAGCCAACAGAACTCTGCCCCGCCCACCCACACTGACCACCTGGACCTGTGCCCACTCTTGCTGTTTTGCAGATCTATTTTCTTCCAGTGACTTAGAGTACTCAGAATTCAGTTGGCAAAGAAATAGCGGAAGAAAGAAAACAGATGCTTGTAGAAAAAGCATAACTAAGGCATAACACGTTTCACCTCTACTTGCACATCACTAAATATTTTTTATCAGAATTTAGCATTGTTCATATTTTAAAAGAAGTATCTGCTGTGTGGTATCAAAGGAATGGTCTGCCTCTTTCTCTTCCAGTTCAATGAATTTGCATGTAACATCATACATGCCTTCGTGCTGTACAGCTGCAACAATTTAGCTCATTTCTCTCTTAAGTCAAGCTCTTTATTCTGTGGTTTCATCTAAAATACCACAGCTATAGCCTTGGTCTTGTTCTGTCTCAGTGGATGCATTTTGACGTTGCTGTTTTGCTTCTTGTGGACTTTCAAGTCAGGGCGTTCTCCTGTAGCATTGCTTACTGCCACAAAGCTGAGAACTGACTTCTTCCTCACCCTTGCTTTCATTCAGGCTCATGGAATACTAAAAGATTCATGAACATTTTATTTGTAAGAGGGGATTATCAGACATTGATAAGACAATTTCTTAAAATAGCTGATCAGAAAAAATTAAACAGATAATGACCTATAAAAGAAGTTCTAGTGTAATCTAAACTAAAACTCAAATTTGGTAACCTTCTAAAGAGGTAGAAGGAATCATGTTTCATATAGTCTTCATATAATCTTATAAAATACCATCTTTTATTTATTTTTTTTAATAATTCTAGAAGCTTTATTTGTTTATTTATTTTTATGGCCGGCTCAGCCCGCCCCGAGGGCAGGGCTGGCGCAGCATGTGGTGCCGGGGAATCGAACCGCGGCCCCTGCAGCTGCCTAAGCTTTCCCAAGCAGGCACTTTAGACCACTGAGCCATCCCGCCGGGCCCAATACCATCTTTTAAAGTCAGTTGTACAAATGTTAAAGACATTAGTCCTTGTCTATGTCATGATCTGTATTTGACACTGTGTTACTGTCGTAAAAATATACAATATCTGCCTTTATTTTACAAAAAAAGATGATCTCTTAAAGCACAATACTTATATAATTCAAATTATGTAATTGTCATTTGTAAATTTACTTAGAAAGATTTTGGAAAGAGATCGGAGAGTTCATGATTGTAGAGTTTAATTCTGTGATTGCAACTGACTGTTTCATTGGTCACAGTTTTACCTCCCACTTGCCCAGGGACATCTTGAGCACAAGATTCACGTCAAAATCCCCAAGTTGTTAGAAAAAAGGACACACTATCATTGCAGAAGTTTGTTTGTTTTTCTTTTTATTTTTGGAAATGATGAGCCTTGTGACCCTTAAGATAATTGAAAGAAATAAACAAGATGTATTCATCCTAGGAAGTACTCAAGGCACTTGACAGCAAAGCTGTGCATTGCAAAGCTTCAAACTATCTCACAGTCTCGTAATGTGGCCCATGCCACACTAACTTTTCTACCCCCTTCTTTACAGAACATGACTCCCTAAGCATGTCATTTAACATGTTTGTTTAAGAAATTGTATTTTACCACTTATGCTGAAGCTAGGAGTACTCATTTCAGCAAGTGTAGGTCAATTCAATGTAAACAGAATTTTCTACTGTTATGCTCCTTGAATGAGATTAAAATTGGGATTCATCTTATTCTTTCTTGTCTAAAACTTAAATTGGATGGCGTAGTTGAAACCACCAATTGCCATGATGCTCTGGGCCTGAATTCAAAACCTTATGCTCCAATGACCAAGTGTGAATGAAAGGAGAAGACTGTTTTCTCACTGTTATAGTCCTAGAGTCATGGGTCAAAAGCTCAGCCGCTAGTATGACAGTGTTCACTGGACTAGCCTTTGAGAAGAAAGTGTGCTTACAGAAGGACTCTGACCTCACGAATGAATTCACCTGTTTAAAGTTTTAACAACCTGATGGGCTATTGGAAAGTGGAGGAAGAAGCAGGATAGGTAGGTTATGTGGAAGTGTGCCTTTGAAAGTTATATATTTTCCATGATTCCTTGTATCCTCACCTTCCCAGTCCTAGGAAATGAGTAGCATGAGCTCGTTGTGTACTACCAATTGCAGGATATTCAGCCACTACTGGAAGAGAAACAGCAAAGCCAGGGAATGATGGCTCAGGGCTAGAACTGGTGAGTCAATACCAATCTTTACTTCTTTAATTTGGCTTTTTAGAAATTTCCATAATGATTATTTTTTCCAGTTTATAAAAGAACATATTTATGTTAATACAGCTTCAAAAGCATGTCATCAGATTACATTGTAAAACCACAGAGTTCAAGAATTCAAATTCCTTGGCAAAACGTGGAGACTGCACAGAATTGAATATTTCAGTTGAACTCTGAAATTCCTTTTTTTGGTCTCTTTTGAGACAGGATCTTGCTATGCAGTTCAGGCTGGCCTTGAGCTCACTTTTGTAGCCCAGGCTGCTCCCGAACTCACATTGATCCTCCTGCCTCAGCTTCCCAAGTGCTGGGATTACAGGCATGAGTCACCACGTCCAGCTCAAATTCTGAACTTTCTTATGAAAATGTACTAATTTAATTTTTACTGTGCCCCACATGACTCATTTTATGTTTTTCATTGTTTCCACTGTTTCACCCTGATATATTGGCAAAATAATTTCAGTAAATAACATGTGCATTTCTTTTTTTGTCATATTTTTCTTTTCATTTTGATTTATGGCATACCTGAAAAATTTTTGTTAGATCCATGATATTGTACTAAGAATGTTGTCTTTTTATTATGTTTTCCTTCAGAGACAATTTATTAGACAGACTCTAGTAAAAACAGTGAAGGTAATCCTAAATTGCATAAACAAAATAATAACAACAACAATGAAACTGTATGCTTATAATATCAAAAAGGAAAATAGAAGAGGAAAGTGAAAGTTCCTTAGAGTTGAAGAAAAGGAAAATTTCATGTGAATTATAAGAATATCAAGTTGGTAAAAGGGGGGGTGCCTTCAAGCAGGCACAGGGGCCCGGGGCTCTACCCCCACATCTGTAGTGCCAGCCCCGCCCCAGAGACAGCTGACACGAGATTGACACTGGGCATGGTGGCACGCTCTTGTAATCACAGCACTTTGGAGGCTGTGAACAGGAGAATCACTGCAAGTCCAATCTAATAGTGAGATCCTGAACACCCTGAAGACTCTTCCCTAAAATACACAAAAAATAAACAAAATATTGTTTTTGATTCACTTGAATTTTCCAACAGCCTACACAATTAAAATGGAGGAAAGAAATTCAGTCATCATCAAGCATTAAACTATAGAAATGTTTTATTTTAGATCCAAGGTCTCACTACGCAGCTGAGACTCATACTGATCTTCCTGTCTCAGCCTCTCCAGCACTGGGATTAAAGGCTTGCACCACCGCAAGGGGCCAGCATGGTATGAGGTACAAGGGATGGATCTTGGGACTTTGTGCTTGCCAAGATGATATATTTATGCAGCTGATCTACCTCCCTGGCCCCTAAACTAGAGAAATTTAAATAATATGCAGAAAGTCAAAAGTAGAAAAGATACATTTAACAGAAGTGTATTTATCTTCCCTATTTATTCCTCTCAAAACTCATAAAGAATTGAAGTACAGAAGTTGCCATTTCAGTACCTACAATTAAGTAATTTTTGAGTAATTCTTCAGTCAGGATCTGTCTATATAAGAACAGTACTATTATTTCTAGAAAATTTACAGTTTTACTATAAACCTAGTTCCTACAGCTCAAAGATATATGAAAAGTAAGTTATTTTATGAGTCTATAACACCTAATGAGCACTATGCTTTTCTAATGTTCCTACTTAGATCATAAATTTCTATTAAAAACTATAGATAAATTCAGTTATTTTCTAAAGATATACTCTCCAATACATTATAGATTGCATTTCCAAATATGAACAATATTGAGGATGATTTTAAAATGCTAGCAAATCAAATTTCTTTCTGTTATGTTCATAAAGTTAAAAGTAAGCTACATTAATTAATCTTACTTTTTAGTCAACTATAAATTTATAGATTAAAAAGTCAGTCACGGGCCTGGCAGGATAGCTCAGTGGTCTAAAGCACCTGCTTAGGAAAGCTTAGGCGGCTGCAGGGACCGCAGTTCCATCCCAGCACCACATGCTGTGCCAGCCCTGCCCTCAGGGCAGGCTGAGCTAGCCATAAAAATAAATAAATAAACAAAAAAGAGTCAGTCACTATTGTAAGGAATCATTGTTATCAATATTTTCAAGTGTTTTTTTTTTTTATTTACCAATGAGTAAAAGTTCCGTGAATGCACAAAGATATCCTCTAAAAGGTGAACATCTTGTTTTGCACTCCCAGTAAAAGATCTAAACATAAAGTGTTCGAATTTATTCAACTGACAGGCAATTATAGTCAACTGCATGAAGAATCCCTCCTGAAAACCTGAAAACCCTTTTTTCTGTTTTTGAACCCCATTTTTTAATATAACTGACTGATATAAACGTATTAGGCAACAGAACTATACCCAGAAAATAAGTAATGGCACAAAATCATTTCATCATGTTGGCCTAATAAGCTATATGTTCTGAAAAAGGAAAAAGTTAATATTGGTTATAACTGTAACATAGATCTTTAGAATGCAAATATAAAATCTCCTGTTATGTTTAAATAACAATTGCTTCCAAAAGCCTATACATTTTGAAAGATTTAATTCTAAGGTCTTTAAAAACATGTCAGTTTGCATCATTGAAAAGTTGTCATATGCAGTAATCTGTAAGTGACAAGTAAGTTGACTCCAGTAGCAAATAATCCTACTGATGCAGAAATAATGGTTTTGCATTGCTTTGAATGCTGAGAAGTCAAAGGACAAAGAGAAAACTCATTTAAAATAAAACTGTAATATATAATGAAGTATGGCAAATATTTTTAGAAAGTATATACTAGATAATACCTATGTCATGAAGCTATTAGAAATCCTGTACAGTACCTGCAGGTAAGACCTCGAATATAAGAGCTATAGTTGACTGTGACATCTAATATCTTCAAGCATTACTTTAACAAAGAAAGGTGTATGCGATTCTTCAAACTTGTGCCTTGTTTATAGTACATGTTCCTTGATATTTGAACATTACATTATCATATTTCAGTATATTGGGGAAAACAAGATGAGTATAGTACTTGTTTTAAAGAAAACTCCAAATGTTACTTTTGAAAATATGGAGCATATATTTCAATTATTCTTAGGATGTTTGAAAAATGTGAAATTTTATTACAGAAAAATATAAATTTTACAATATGTTAGTAAACTGTGTATATGATGTGGCACATTCCATGATCGTGAAAAGAATCACCATATTTTAAAGTGTACTCATATTGAAACTAAGGAAAATTAATCAGTTGAAGTTTGTTTAGTATTTTTTTTTTTTTTTTTTTTGTATAGGCCATTTTTCTACTTCGATTATGGAGTGACTCTGGTGCAGTAATGAACATCTTGGAAATAATGTTTCTTGGAAAGCCAAGGATATTATCTTAATTGTGGCGTTGTCCAAATTGAGAAACACACACAGTCTGAAAAGATAACTCTTAAAATTAACATTGGAAGCTCAGGAGTAACCGAAGGATCTCAGTACTGTACATCACAGATTTTCTAAACGGAAATTTGAGACAAAGTGAAAATACAGTTAGCTAGTGCAGAATAGCGTGTGTGGAATGTAGTTTTCCATTCCCATCAGTGCAACTCAGGGTTACCCTAAGTGCTCCACCATCCAAAAAAATGGAGGAATCAGCCTGCTGATGACCTTTGAGCCCTGCTAGAGCACTTTACCAGAAATTCGGGGTGTAAAAGCTCACTTAAAAGATGAGTGTCACCCTTGGGAAACTAAAAAAAAAAAAATAATAATAATAATAAATAAATAAATAAATAAATAAATAAATAAATAAAAATAAAGGAAAAGGTGTAGAAATTAGAAGGGAGAAGAAAGGATAACAATTTCACAAGTTTAACAAAGCTGCTAAGACAGTCTACTTAGCCCCAGTAATGCCAGGCTAACTTCAAAATTAAATGATTAACAGACAGAAAATGTATATTTTCCAGCAATGATTTAGGAAGAATGTTTGGCCATGTAACAGCCACATAATTAAATATTACTGGTGTGCTACTCCTTCCATTAGTGCAGTAGGAAGGAGTTGGTGAATTCTCAGTGCCTTCCTTTTTTTTTTTTTTTTTTTTTTTGTGGGACCAGGGTTCAAACTCACGACCTTGCACTTGCCCAGCAGGCACTTGTGCCTCGGAGCTATCTCCCCAGCCCCTCAAAGTGCTTTAATTATGCTATTTGAAAGTCAATGTCATAGAAGAGGACTCGTGCAAGGCGAGCAGGTTGATAGCAGCTCTGATGCACAAGTCTATTCTACGTGCAGATGTGCTTTGTTCTGAACAGTGGTGCTCTTCATTTTACAAACCGAACTTCACAAAATGAGGATTTAAGCTAGGAGTTTCCAGCAACAGGAATAGCCTGCTGTGCGGGAAACAGGAGAAACCGCGTGGACAGGGCAAAAGAAAAAGCATCCCATTGCTTTCACTAGAAAGAAGCATTGCTCACTTCTCACTGTGTATGTTTGGAATCCAAAGCTTTGAAGTTGTTGCTTTAAACTGAACTAAAAGTAAAGCTAAGAAAAGGAAAATAACATAAAAAATTAAAAAGTAAAATGAAATATGAATAACATAAAGTGGAAATAATTAAAACAAAGCTTAAGGTGATGTGAAGAAACTAGGTAAATAAGTAATATAAGAACAAAGTAAGCAAGAGATAAAAGAAAACTCTTCTTCAAGCGCAAGAAAAATCAGCTATGAACAATTAACTGTGAGATTGCAAAAACAAAAGGACTAAAAGATTAAAAGAGAAAGATAGCTATGTGAAAATTAAATGAATTCAAAAGCTAAAAGAGAATAAAGTAGGGCACAAAATCCTAAGTGGAAGAAAACACTGAAATACAGAGTGCTTCACCTTCTAAAGTTTAACAGAGGCAGGAGTGTTAAAATTGCTCATTGTGCGAAACAGGTTCTGCAGAAAAATCTCCAACACCACGTAAAATCCTTTACCATGTCATTTTTGACAAGAGGTCTTCTGGGAAGTCTGAAAAGACACCACGACCGTTAGGTCAACTCAAAGCCTACTCTCCAGCTCACTGTAGGCTTAGAGATTCTTATCAGCCCTCAAATTGATTCCAAAGAATCCACTGCCTGCTTCCACAGACACTCAAATACAGGCTTGGTTTGGATAACTCCCTTCTTGTCAAGAGCTGATCTTTTGCCAAGAGGCATTACAGCAATGCTGTTCAGCAATGTGTCTGAGAAACAGCGGCGCACTTCCTGAGCAATGTGGTTTGGAATGAGCTGGTCTATTGGTAAGTTATAACAATGTTTTTTTTTTTTTTTTTTTTTTTGGTGTCAGTCAATTCTAGACCATGGAATTATGCACATGTACTTATGCAGGAGCAGAAGGATTCAAGATCAGATACTAGAGTGGCAAATTAGCTGACATATACTTTGCTCCAACTCCTCTTGTCTATCACCTCTTATTTTGTAGGTAGCATGAACTCAGTGAAAGTTGTCAGAACAGGATCTGAGAACATATGTGAGCATTATCTAACTTGTGAGAGAAAATACTGATGATCTGCATGTAAGCCTCATATCTTTAAAAATTAAACCAAGCAGTGAATATACTTTGCAATGATCAGTGCTTTCTCTTTTCTCAATTATGTCAAAGTTCACAGGACCAAGGAGAAATAGCACTGAGGTCAGTAGAAACAGACACATTAAATATTTTTCATTTACTTTTTAGTTTTATTAGTGCATGCTTACAGTAGGTACTGAATACATCCCTTTTGAAGAGTTGGTACAGGGATATGATGATTCTAATCCTTTCATCTAACTCAGCCCCTCTCTTAATTCTATCCTCTCTCCATCTGTCGGTTCCCTTCACTTTGGCAAAACAACTACCTCCTTATCTCCTGCTACATCTTATTTATATTCTGTATTTCTCAAATAAGAGAAATAGTGTGACAGTTAAATATTTGTGTCTGATTTATGTCATGTAAAATTATGGTCTCATAGTGCATCTACTTTTCTATCAAAAAAAACATATATATATATATATATATATATATATATATATATATATATATTCTCCTTTGCTGAAGCAGAGTAGTACTCATCTTTGTACTTTGTATGAATTTCACATTTTCTTTTTCCAAAATGTATACATATATTACACTATACAATGAATATATATATGGATGCCACATCAAAGATTTCACTATTATGAATTGTGCTGCTATACTCATCAGTATGCAAGAATCACTGTAATATGAGTTTTCTAATTTTGGGGTGATGGCATCTAAAAGAGGGGTAGTTGAGTCTCCTGAAATTTCAATTTTTAGTTTCTGAAGAATGTCCATATGGATTTGTGTAAGAGTTGTACTAGTTTACATTCCCATCCGCTAAGCAGAAGGCTTCTTCTTCCCTACAGGCTTGCCAACATTTGTTGTTGCTTGACTCCATGAGAGCCATTCTTCCTGGAGTGGATGTAATCAAAATGTTGATTTAATCTTACAAAGCTTACATCCTCATTTTCCTATGGTTATGATTTGGTTCTGGATGTCCCCCCAAAGCCTCATTCAGTCATGAAGCTGGTTTGTAGAGTTTGTGATTCATGGTTCAGTGCTGGGGTTGTTGGTAGGCATGCTGCACCCATCTTGGGGCAGGTAGTCTGCATATTGTATAAGGGAGGGAAAGTGCTCTGTCCAGATTCTCCTCTTTTCTGCTTTTGCTGCTCTTGCTACTCTTGCTGTTCTCTGCTGCCATGAATGGCTGGTCTCTGCCATGTACACCTGTTTTGGAGCCAGCTGAATATGAACTGAAACCTCCACAAACTGTGAGCTAAATAAACCCCTCCTTCCTTAATTATGGGCATCATGTGTTTTGTCCCAGCAGCGAGAGAAAAGTAACCAAGATAGCTTCATAGAATTAATTTGAGAAAAAGATGTGCTCCACCTTTTCTTTTAAGAATCTATGTTGGGCTTGATCCCATTACACCAGATAGCGGATAAAGTACAGAATACTATGAATGTGATTGGAGAAGATATACGTCATTTTCATGTGAACATTGTTGAGTAGACAGGCAGTAGCACAAACTAAAGTGAATGCCAAAATTTTCCTAGCTTTTCTCCGTAAGTTTTGTGATATATGACATCAGAATGAGCATATCAGCAGGAAATATTGTAAGTAAAGTGGAGAGATGCCAAATTCCACATGTGTTTGTGGGAGGGCAATAGCTCCAGCATATGAGGAAAAATGGAGCAAAATTTCTAAAGGTCATAGGACAGAACAGATTAAGAACCAAGCTAGGGCCATATATGACTAGCAACAGTTAAGTGTGTCACTGTGAATCATGACGCAGAGAACCAGAAAGCTTGGCATAAATATGGAGTGAAGATAAATCTCCATCATAGGACACAACCTTGCCATCCAAAAAGAAACTACTGAAATTTGTATTCTATGAGGTATTTAACAATTGTGTAGGAAGCCAGGGAGATAGCTCAGTAGAATATGTGCTTGCCTGGCAAGTGCAAGGTCCTGAGTGCTGTCACCGGTGACACATATGCACACAAGAAGTGTAAAACATCAAATTTAATTAGATTTTATTAGCACTGGAATGTCCTAGATATTCTAGAAAGCTCATTGGTGATTGTCTTGGCCTGTATACTGTTGCTGCATGAGAATATCTGATAGTAGGTAATTTAGAAAGAGTACAAATTTATTTGGCTCAATTTGTTTTTAAATAAATAAATTTCTGATAATTTCTTAATTTTTATTCTTTTTTATGTATTAGTACAGAATCTAAAAGGTCTCACTACATAGACTGGATTCACAGTGATCCTTCCGTTTTCAGCCTCCCAAGGGCTAGGATTATAGATGCGCATCACCAGGCCTAGACTCATTCATCATTTAGAGCATCCCAGGGGTGGGACCAGGGAGGCATTCTTGGATCTAACCTGGGACCCTGTGCCTGCCTATCCAGACACTTTAATCAGCTGAGCTATGTGGCCAGTGTATTGGCTTTTCTTGTTTTTGCTGCTGTTGTTTCTGTATTTAGGGCAGGGTTTACAGAGTCTTACTATGTAGAATGCCTCCTAGTGATTCTCCTATGTTCAGCCTCCCAAGTGTTGGGATTATAGGCCTGCGCCACCGTGCCCAGTCTCAATTGCTATCTCAGCGCACCTATAGGGCAGGGCTGGCCAGCTTATTTGGCTCACTCTTTTAGGCTAGAAAAGCCTATGGAGCGAGCATCATAACATGGTGGAATGCATAATACAGCAAGACAGAGCAAGTGTGCCAGTTGTGTTTTACCTCTTCTTATAAAGCTGCAGATGCCCTTGGAGATCCCCCTTCATCAAATCATCTAACAATAACTATCTCTCAATAGTTGCACTTCCAAACGCCACTAACATCTGAAAATGGATTAAATTTTCAACACATACACTTCTGATGGCAACATCCAAATCACAGAAGCAATTTTTGCTTGCCTAGAAGTTCACTGACTTCATCATATTTCCGTTTGAGCTCACTGTCTTGCAGGGCGCATTTCTTGCTCTGCTACTTTACCTGTGTATATTGTTTTTTGCTCATCATTATTTTATTCTTACTTCCTTCGCATATGCATTCTAGAACGAAAGGATACAAAGAAGCAGTGTAAGAGGAAAACTGATTAAAATGTCATTTAGGGAATTTTTTTTAAAGTTAACTATTATTAAAATAGCCCAAGCAGCAGAAGTTACATTTATAATAACCACACTTATTTTCTGCTATATAATTCCACACTGAATTATGCAAGATATCACTGGCAAAATAAAGAATCTATGTTAAGCACAATAGGTAATTTAAGTTTATATATCTTTTAGAATGAATCTCTTCTAGTCTAGAATTCATTGATAGTCTTTGACACTTATAAAGTCAGAAAAATGAAAGAAAATATTCCTTCTTTGATGAGTGGTTAATAGTATTTATTTCATCTTTCAATTTTAAAACATGAGATTAATGTTATGATTTCAGTAATGCAATTTCTAGGTCATTTGAAAAATGTGGCATTATTTTGACAACTGGATTGGAACAGAGAATCCCAAGAGGTACAAATGCCATCACTTTTTGATTCACAACCATGTAGCAGTGCCATAAGAAAAAAAAAAAAAAAAAAAAAAAAAAAAAAAAAAAA